>CABFPE010000298.1:529602-561692 GCA_900660155.1 Hofstenia miamia
TGTATATATATATATATATATATATATATATATGGGTGGAAAATAATTCAAAAGATGTAGTTTTCCTAAAATTGAGGAATATTTTCAAGAAGAAATTTGAAAAGCAATCAACAGATATTTAAGATGAATATTTTAAATAGATAATGTCTGAATAAGAATGATAAAAAATGATTAAATTATATTAAGGCGACATCATAGATAGAAATACACTGGCTTCTGAAAGCAAACCTACGCTTTGAATTAAGTGCTAAAGAAATTGCATATCAAAAAGGAAACGCACACATAGTATTACCAGGTATCAATAAAAATGTAGTTTTAAGAAAATTCAAGGCCCTAAAACTTTAGGCAGAGAATTTAAACTGTAAAAAATATTAGGCAAAATTGTGGTAAAACCTGGCGCATCCCATAATTTTAGATTAAGAATTATGGCGACGTTGTAAAATTTTTGAAACATTCTAACTAGTGCGGAAAAACTCCACGATTCAATTTGCCATTTCTATTGTTACATTTAGTTCTAAGGTTTTTTTTTGCATTGAGTCTTCTGCCTCTTACATTATTTCAAAATGAAAAACTTGCATATATATGTTTTAAGACAGGTTTTCTGTCGTTATTTTTAACAATAACTATATTATTTAAAAAAATATATGTCAAAGTAGGAATAATAACGTAAGCTTCCGGATAATCTTCTTTTATATAGATATTTTTTTCACAAAACAGCAATTGTTTCCCATTGTTTAAACACTACGCAAATATCAATTCTAAAGCGGTAACGTTTTTATTACAAAAGGACACTTTACGAAATAAAAAGCCATTTCCCTGTTTTTCTATTTTAACGAAAATGCATTTTTTCCTATCATTGTTAAAAAGAATGAGAGATCGAATTGAGAAATTAGAATTATTTAAAAGAAACAGCTTGGTACAAATACTTCATTTTGCTAATATCTCCAAGGGCACATCAAACAGACTTAATCATTTCCGATAACTTTGAGTTTATCCCGTCGTCACACTTATTTTCCATTGGAAAATCGAAATTTAATCGCAAAATTATTTCTATATATGCTATTCCTAAAATAGATTGCTGAAACTGTTCTAAAAACTCTTACAAAAATCAATGTTTTTAAAAATTCTCAAAATAGACCTCATTCAATATTTGACTAAGCAATATAGCAAACACAATTTCATATTTGTTTCGGTTTGCATCTTGTACATAGCAGTAACTTCCAAGAATGATTTTTAAGACCTTCATTAATTTCTTTTGAATAGTGACCTATTTTCATTGATATTAATCATATTAATATTCTTTTAAATGAGGAGTTCAAAAATTAAGTAAATGATTAAAAATCATGGTATGCAAGAAAAAGTTTAAGCTGTTGAGGAAATAAATCAATTTACATCAATCGTTTTATGGGATTTTTAATGTCTATATTTTTATATTTACGAACAAATAGCACGTAAAGGTATTATTTAAAAATATTCGAAAAAATACTATTTAGCCAAATTTATAATATACTAACGGAAAATTTTTTTTCACCAGCTAATCAATTTGTGCATAAAGAACAGTATATCATCTCAAATGACACACATTCAATTACTGAACAAATCAAATTGAATGTAGAAAACTCTGAAACTAGCGCTGTAGCCTTCCTAGGTTTAAGTAAAGGTTTAAATTAGGTGAATAGTGAAATTCTAAAGCATAGAATAATGAAATACGACTTTAGCAGTGTTGGAATTGCGCCGTGCCTGTGCTTATTTTTACAGAAAATTTCGTGCCCGTGCCGTGCTCGTGCCCACATTAAAATATATATCAAATATATTTGTTATTTTGATTTTCTAAACCTATTAATTTGCATATTAAAATCATTAAAAGTTGTGTTTGTAAGAACAATTTTTTAAAGAATTGAAAATATTTCCTGTTAAATACATTTCAATCATAGAGGCTTAAACTAAGATGTCCTTTACATTCAACGAAAAATTTATAGATTTCCGTCCCTAATTTTTTTGCAGTGTCATACTCGTGCCACACTGCATCCTTTCGAGTCTTACTTGTGCCGAAAAATCAAGGCATGGTTCAAACACTGGTCGTGAGTAGGTCTAATACGCTGTACGAAGTTCACATAATCGACAATTTATCAAAACACTAGTTTTTTATCTCACAATGTACTGTTTATATCGAATTGTACTAAAAGTAATAATAAAATCAACGGTTTCTTTAATGTTATAACTTGGATATAGCCATAAAACAGCTTTGGCATTTTATGTATAAAAAATGTCTAAATGGTAATAAGACTGGAGAATTTCGGGATTTAAAAAATATTTCGAGATTACGAACCGTATGCTACGTGCTTAGTTTCGAAAACAAAAAATTCTTATTAAACCACTCGTATTCTTATCAAAAACGCCCAATGCACCTCTTCTCTGGCTGGCGCTTTCCAGTTCTTCATCCTCTTATTTATTCTAATCCTTTTCTTCACTTGCTCAGTCTTCGTCTTTCGTCCCCCATTCCCTCATATACCTTACATGGACGTGTCCTCATTTCAAATATTTATTGGAATTTATTCAAAATTCTTCTTTTGTACTTCATAGGCAATGCATACTTAACAACAACAATACCCTGCAATCGTTCTAAAATTTCGTATAATGCGAAAAAAGCTATGTATAATCAGAGACTACTAGATATGCATTTTTCAAGTAGGTTTCGGTTTTGTACACAACAATAAAATGTGCTTAACTCGTATAATCACTAAACTATAACTCCTTAGCAGCTTCGCGCTTCAATTTGTAATTATTTAATGTAGTCTATTCAGGTTACACTGCAATCTTTTTTATTAATCAGCTTCTGTGTCAATTCGATAATCTAACTTGAAATAATTGTCAAATTAACCATAAATATTTTGAAATTGTATGTCCCACAATCTACTATTTTCACTCCTGTCTTATTTGTTGCATAAATTGTAAATGGTGAATTACTAATTTTAGCAACAAGAGCACTTGCACTTAACAAATCGCAATTCCAGATATACTCGAATTTCAACTCCACCCAATATAAGCGTCCAAATCTTATGTATCTGTTTAAAAGTTCGAAATTTAGAGGCTTATGAAAACGTTTAGTAGCAACAGCTGACTTGAGTTAAATTTACGATTATCGGTTAAGTATAAAGTTTATTATTAATCTCATGGGCTATTCGCTTCAGTAAATATTTGTACCCTATGCCATTGCTCTCAAATTACACATGTTTTATGTAGGTCCCGCAGTATTTATTGATTATATGAATATACTTGAATAAAATTAAGATATATTACATTATACTTTACTTATAGTATTTATCGAAGAAACATAAATTGTTGGCACATAAGTGCGATGTTTATTCGACTTGGAACCAACCATTTCTTGAAAACACTCCGATCAATTACACTTGCAATGACTTTTAAACAGTGAAGATCCTTCATGCGGAAAACACAAAACCTATGAACATCTGTAAATGAGATTGGTTAATTTAACTTAGTTTTCTTGTCACTTAATAATTAACTTCTTGTTTCCTCGTAATATGAACACATATATAACTCTTCTCGCTGGTAATTGCATGTAAATAAATATTCGGTTTCACAAATTCTATTTGACCTAAGATCAAGTCTAAAATTGTGAACTATGGGCTGTTGACTTAAATGATTCTGTTTTAGAATCGCTTCCATAATAGGCACTTGTGTTGATGTACAACGGGAACACTTAATCGCCTCAATATAGGCAATAAGTGTCACTTTTGTTGTCCTTCAGTTAATCGACAACCACAGCCAAAAATTCATATGGGCTAAGAAATTAAATAATACAAAAAATATATTCAGCATACAAAGAAGTTAAACAGTTCATAAATGGGCAAATGTATTTCCCAACATTCTCTTGGTGTTTTGTGTGATCTCAGCATGTTACTCACAATTATTAATCATATGTAATATATTAATTAAATTTAGAACAAATATCCTAATTTGCCTTTAAGCTCATGTTTGCCCGTATCAAGCATTTTTTTCAGTTTTGTCCTTTTGGTTGCCCTAATAATCATAAAAGCAAATGGACATTGAAATGGACATAGAATATTATTGAAGCAGGCTTACTGAGAGAGCGTGACAGCTGCACTTAGATTTCATACGAAGCTTTCCCATTGAAACTCATATGAAGCTTGGTAAATTGACTACCTTGACATGTGACGCGCAGTAATTTCACTAACACTAATTAAATCAAAAGCAGTAGTGGCAGGGAATCAGAAAAATGAATCGACTGTCCATTTTTAGGTACTAAATAACTAATATTTACCCTATATATATATATATATATATATATATATATATATATGTAGGCAATAAGCACATTTTTAAAGTTAAATAATAATCTGAGTAAGTAAATATTATTTTTAGCTAGAATTACTCAGAAATTCAAAAATTCTTTCCCACTCCACTATTTATGAAATTTCTTGCTTCACAAATGCTCCTACCAACCGTTGTTTGATCCGCATCTCTGATCAGGGCCACTCACTGAATACATATTTTTTCAGTTGCCCTGTTCTGATATAGCCTTAGCCCTAACTATACCTGCTTAATTGTAGAATATGTGGCAGAGTAAACCCCAGGCATAGATGAATTTTCTCGCTCCCCCAAATGTTTTAACTTGATTGCAGTTTGTAAAACATTTCAAATACAACCATCGCGAAATATTGAGCTTGTGGAAAATGGAATGAAATTTATTGTCCTTCTTACAATAACCACAAAATCTTACCTCTACATAAGTTTAATACTAAGAAAAGTAGAGCAAATTAGACGGGAAATGAAAATGTAAATGCATCATATTGCTGGAAGTTAGAAGGCTTTGCACACTTTCAGTTATCTTATAAAGTAAACATAATCTATTACTTAAGTATCAACTAAAAAATATACCCAGAAATTATTTTCACATAATATGTTTAATTGTTTCTTTCGAATGAAGAGCATCTTGTCAGAAAAAGTGCAATGTTTACTCGAAATTTATTATTATCTAATGCTATTATATTAAATCTTTCCCTCATTATTTCCGTTTGGCTTTCAACACACGTTCCATGTGACTACTAATAAAGATCAAAAACATATTGGAAGGTTATGTTTGTTTTTTATAATTTTTAAGTGAAATTTAAGACAATACAAGCAGAATTTCTGCTTTTAAAGGAAATTAATCCGTGAAAATCTCTGCCTCTTGTGGTAGCGATAAAAGAAAGAAACTTCTTTGAAAGGTTTCATGTCCTTGACTGTTAAACAATTTCAGTACTTACTTTTTGTTTCTTTAAAAGGATCCTTTTAAGCAAATTCTTTCAATTTCCTTTTACTAGGTTACAGTTTAAGCATATTTTCTATTAAGCGTTTTATCTTTTTACTTAACACCTTTTATAATCTTAAATATATATATATATATATATATATATTTCTTGAATTAAAAATGACGCTAAATATTACTTAAGGTGTGTCACCATTTAGAAAAGAAACAGTTTTCTTAACTACACACAATTTTGGGGGTTTTGTAAGTAAGTATGCAAAAAATTGAAAATACATCTGAAAGAAAAATATATAATTTATTAAAAAATATATTTAAATAGCAACTCTTTATTTACTATCTCCAGCTATATACATGCATTTTAAATTTCTTAGTAACTCTAAACAGAGTTAATTTGAAACCCACTAAGCGAACACTGTCCATATATCAATCTGATAAAATGTGTCAAGGTATGAATAATTCTACACATCGCCTCAATTATCTAGTGCCAAAACATCGTGATTTTGTATACGATTTTTAAAATTCGAGAACTAGTGATCAGTACACACAGTCTCAACCAGCATGCCAACAATGCCTAAGAGACGCGACTGTAGCATATAAAGAACAATTTTGTTAATATTCTCGTTTTTTGTTTTTGAAAATTCTGTTTTATGTCTTCGGGTTTCTATGCACAAGGTAATAAATTATATAAATGAATTCAGCGCATTAATTTTATATATACATTATATTCGTACATTGCTCATTAAACCTTGATAAGTTAAAATTATGCATAAAGAAAGAAAAAACAAAATGTCTTTAATGAAAATATTTTATCTCTTTGTAAGTTTATAAGCCAGGAAATTAAAACATAAAAGCTCAGAGCTTTGCCTTTGAAATCAGCTACTGCATAAAATTTATCAATTACAAATTTTGAAACTGAAGACATTAGTTAACTACTAATAGTTGCGAATAAAAGACACTATTTGTAATCAAAAACAAAGCTAAAGTATCTTCCACAAACTAAAGCAGACTAAATTCCAATGGCTAGCTATGTGATGACAGTAATACAAGACAGAGTTAATTTCAGAAGTACAGCAAAATTAATTTATAATGAAAATGGCAAACAACATTTTCTTAGTACAGAAATACAAGAAGTTATAATATTTTAATTTCATTTAATTGACGAAACATTCTATAGTGATTACATAAACTCAAAAGTGCAGATTATCGCCAATTTCTGACAAAGAAAGTAATAAAAGTTCACAATGATGCAATAATATGATATAAACTTTTAGTGCTTTTCGCCTGCTTAACTTGTATAGGTCATGTATCCATCTACCACATAAATCTTAGTTTTTCTGTTTCTATTTACTATGGTAATGTTAGTACTGATCAACGTTCAATCTGTCCTTTGAATTTTAAAATATATGCAATATTAAGATTTAAAAAAAAGCAAGGAAATATGTAACTCAATTAAATTTTAGCATAGGCAATTAATCTTGATCTATATCTGTCTCTAAATCTTTGGAATAAGTTACGGATGTTTTGTCAATAATCATTAAGCATAAACATGCATTTCAAATGAAATTGGAAAATTGTGCAGGAAGTCTATGCTTTCAGGGTTTCTCGAATAAATAATTTTTTATTAAATATTTAGCATAAATCAAGATTTTAATGCTGAACCTCATCTGATGCATCTGACATGTCTATGAAACTGCTATTCAGGAAAGCTTAGAAGTGCCTCTAAGTATGGAATCGAAGAGTATATTATTGAAGATGAATCTAAGAAGAAATTGTATTTAGAAAGTTTTCTCAAGAGAGGATGGTTTATTACCAGAGATATGCAGTAAACTGAGTGATCCTAAGTGATGTTTATATTTCATACCAATTTATAACCTTTGGCACAGAGGCACATATCGAATAGGAAAAGAAAATTGATATCGGTCCACATACTTAAAGCTTACCTTCTTCACCAAAAGTCGCATACATATAAGTATAGTAAAATTAAGGATGTCTAGTTAAAATAGAAATAATAAGGTAACCCAAATAATTAAATGAGCCACTGCCTTTCGATTTTATGCATGAAGTGGTATTTGTTAGACACAAAAGTTAAAATTCATTATATTGGTAAACTCTTTAGACATTTAACTCAAGCAGGTGCGGGGAAAATTTTAAGTAATTTGATAGATGAATTATAAAAGAAATCATAGCTTCCAAATCTATATTGATAGACATTTTGATTATAGTATAAGAATGAGTTTTGACTGTCCATTATTGGAAATATATTACACCATGTTTTATTTGGATATTATATGTTTCCAGTAGATCCAATTTAAACTGTGTCACCTGTCGAAAAAATTAGAATAAAATTTATGAAAATTTTGTTATTAAATTAAATGTGATTTCTTGAAATATAAATTTGCATAAATTTTAAGATACTATTTATATATACATATTTATTAAAATTTCTTAAAAATCAGTTGTGTTTATGTTTTTGTGTATTAATTATGTCCTTAGTTGAATAAGCAATCTCAATTACGTAATTTAGCTCGCAGGGAACCTAGATTTAAAGCAATTATATCATATAATCAAATATTCGTATTCTTGAAGCATGCAATTTAAATATGATAGTTATTTTGTATATTGAAAATATTATTTAAAAAATATCTATATTTTTAATTCACCAATGAAATACTAACAGGAGCAGCTCTTAATGCTGCATTTAACCAACATTGACTGTTGCTTCATTTTTCACTTAAATTTATGTATTATTGAAACGTAATATTCAGTAATTTCTTTCATTCTTGCAAATTTAGTTTTGAAGAATGTTATTTAATAAAAGCTTAAGTTTAATTAATCAAGTTCTTTAAGAAACCTATTCATATGTGTGCTAAAAGCGACACGTATCTAAAGCACAAGATACACTTTTTGCAATATTAAAATATATTAAGTTATAATACAAAAGGAGAATTTTTCTTTCGAGTACAATGCTACGTGTAGTTTTCATTTACTATTGGATTCTAATCCAGACCATAACTTATGAATAACAAAAATTTTCATAAATCCATTTAATTAACTGAAATGTCAGACAATACCTATCCGCCCTGAAATTTCCACTTTAAGTTCTCGAACATAACATTTGCTTGTAGGAGATTATTGCCGCCTTCTACTCCAGGATCAATCACTAATCACTTCCATGGAGCATATTAAAGTATAGAAGCCTGTTCTAGGGCCTTGTGTAAAGCCTTTCACGTTTCCACAGCAAGGTGCACTTAAAAGTCAAGCAAAATTGTGATGGACATGAATGCAAAAACAATTTCATTTTCAGAAATTTCATAGAACGATTTATAACCGACAACGAATTGTTAATTAACTATAATCTCTCAGCTTTTCTTTAAAAGTAAAAGATTTAGCTCTCGGTCTATTTATAAATGCGCCTTTTGATAGAAATGAATTAAATTAAATTTTAACAAAATCTCCAACTTCAAACGAGTTTTTAAACAACTGATGTGGAATAAAGGTATCCTTCTAATTTATAACGTAATTAACTAGATTGTATCACCCCAATCCATTATAGCCTTACGAAATCAGCTTCCCCTTATTTTTTTCCAGTCTTTCAACTAATAAGAAGCAGTAAAAATATATTTAATAATCCTTGAAATTATTTGAAGAACAGGTGTGATTGTGAATTTTTTAATAAATATATTATATGATCAAATGCCAGTAAGTAGTTCCTTATAACTTGTATTCAAACTTATAAGGCAAACCAAATGGTTTTAATCCAATGTGGTTGGACAAAAACATAATATCTATATAGAATGGGTTCAATACACAATGAATTTTCCTGCAAGATTCAAGAAGAGTATGGTAAAATTTGATATTCCAAGTTTTTATTTTTAAGAGTCCTTGTGTAATAGCTTCCATTTTAGAAACGTATGATGAGAAAAATATGAAATTTAAATTTGAACTTTTCCAAAAAGTTTGTTATCAACATTGAGTGTTAGATATTCAGAGTTTAGCAATTCATAATTTTATTATTATGACTAACGCAGAGAGCTTGCAAGTTACTGGCCATGCCCCATATATAGTATGGATATTTTTAAAATTATTTTCACGTAATTTAGTAGAATTTCGTGCACACAGGTCCATATATACTTCAAGAAGATAGTACGTATGAATAGATTTGTTTGTTTCAGTCAGTGTTAGACTTGTAAATAAGTCATATAGGTATATATACAAAAGAATTATTAGACTAAAAATTAAAATTATTTTCATTTGAGCAAAGCGAGTGATCTGATAATTTCAGTAGCTTTCCAGTTAACTACGAACACTTTTCTGATTTCTTAATTGAGATTGGTAGACACATAAGGATGCTTTGCCTTCGAAATATTATGCTGAAAATAATTATGACTAAAAGATAAATGTAAGCAGAGGCTTGAATGGATCATTACAATAAAACATCCATGTGTTGGCCATCTATGATCGCTACAAGAAAACACAAGAATTTGACACTATTTTTTTCAAATAATTTTTTAAAAAGTTTTTGGTATTACGAAATCGTTGTTCTACTCATTCAAATGTCAAAACTTATGATTTTTGATATTAAAGGCACTCAACAAATATTTTTTGAAAAAGTGCCTTCTTAAATTTGCGGGGCACCTTACTCAAAATTTAGTCCAGGCATAATGTAAAAGAATTTGAAAAGGTATATCACAATTACAAAAAATCATTTTGCTGTAAACTACAAAATTGTAAATCTCTATTAAAATATGGTTTTAATAAATCAATCACTTTGGAAAATGGACCTCCTTTAAAATTGTGTTTATTGATTTGTGGTTATTAGTTGCCCTCAATTATATAAAGTGTATAATTTATTAGTGAAACGTTTAAAAATTTTTCAAAAAATAATTTTGTTCATTGTCTAGAGACGGATTCCCCATTATAGCAATGCTGTCTCTCACTAAGTTATTTACAAATCTGTAGATTTTCCTAGAAATAGTGCCCAATTATGCAGTCAAGTTTAATACTTTTATAATTAAAGTACTTCGTGTAGCAATTGATGTAGCTTTTAAAAAAATGCACCAGAAATTTATTTTTTTGTTTATATTGAAGTTTATACTACCTTTATAGCTTTCATTAACGTACTTTGTTGTTAGTGACGTTTTATAATTGACGTCATTTGTTTGAGTATTGAACATTTATGCATAAAGTCATTGTTCAAATTATAACATATATTTATAGTAGAGCGATTTTTTGATATTGAACGTTAATTTTTTATATAAAATACAACTTGCTTATATATATAAACTTTTAAATTTACTGTTTTGTAAACAGAATCAATTTTGCAAAGTAGATGCATTTATTATATATATACATGTATATATATATACTATGTTTAGAAATATTATAATTTTATATATTAATATTTTACTTGTAATATCATTAATACTAAAGTATTTTCAAGCGTGTAATGAACACAAGAATTTTGAGTTGGAGGTTTGTCTAAGGCTTGTAGAGACTATATTTTATATCATTCAGCCCATTTTATTGAATTTGTATTTTAATATAATAATGATTGTAATTGTACTGTATAATAAACTGAATGGCCACACCAAAAATTTGTTTCCAATAAAAAATCTTGATTACCTAAAAATCTTTTCAGTTGCCTGAATCGTGCTCTTCAAACATTTAATAATACTTTTCAAAATTGGAAATAAACTACTGCGGACTGAGAAAATCACACATTTTAATTCGACGGCTAACTATAAATTACAGGAGTTGTGATTGAGAGATTTGTAAATCTACTTGTTGACAAGCATAATCTGAGCAAATTTGAATGACGGCCGAATGATGGTTTGATCTTTGTGTAAACGATTACGAAATTAAATTCTGTGTTACAACTATCTTATAAAAATCATACCTAATTGAATAAGACTGTGGAATAGTTTTCAAAAATAGTTTTTTTCAAATGGATGACTATATGATTCTTACAAATTACTCTCAACCCTAATATTTATTGTTCTCCCAAGCACATATATTAAAGAATACAAAATTGCGGTTTGCAGAAGGCTCACGAAAAAATTTCAATTTTTATCCATTTCGTGAAAAATTGTATCAATATCTTTGCCCAAAAATATTTCATCGATATTTTGTGGAAGGGTCGTTCTAACATATTTTTTTATGCTAAAATTTTTTGGTTTCATACTTAGTTCATCTTGTTCTCCATTATGCATTTTTGTTACAATTTGAGCAGCGCAGGGGGAATATAGGCATTGCACAGTACAATTTTTATCACAGGTAAAAAATTTTTACAAAATTGCATCGATTCACTTTTTCTGTGTAATCTATAAGAAATGGCATATCTTGTGGATTTCGTGTTGCAAAAAGCAGATGCTAACAAAATGCAATATCACAATATGAGTGTGATGTTCTACATATATGTATTTAGAGAAACAACCTGCCAAATTTCAAAGCGATATTGGTCATTATTAAGGAAAATGTGTAGAGGGTTCAATTTTGCCCCCCCCCTCTAAACGACGTATGTAAAAAAGTCCAATAAAAATAGGTTTAGGAATACATAGACTAACATTAAATTTCTCGAGAAATTAGTTGAAGTATATTTTAATATACGCAGTGCGATAAATTGCAATCTAAGAATAAGAAACATGGATGTTTATGACAACAATAAATATTCCTTGTTCAACGAAGTGACATTTTTGTGGGATTCCATATTTTGCATATCTTAAAAATACACAATGTAAAATCTGAACCTTACAAAATTAATTAAGGAACATTTATTCCCAAAGGGCATCGCTTAAGTCAGTTATATTAGTTGAAATCCTGCTTTGATAAAGCATTCTGTGTTTAATTAAACAGCCTCTTGCGACATGATATTAAATGGAAAGGAGCTTCTTCAATGTCTTTCAAAACATTGTTCTTTTAAGCTCTAATAAGAGCAAATTCCGCATTTTGACTGCACATTAATCTCTGTTCACTCAAATTTAATTTAATTATTTAAAATCGCGGGTTTTTGGACTATGGCTTCCAATTTGATTTAATGCTAAATCTATATTAACAGCTGTGAATTATAAAGCAGACGATCTGCATTTTTAACAAATGGGAAGAAACTTAAATTCGCCTCTTTTTCGGTGTGAATAAATCAGGTGAAGTTAAAGAAAAGGAACTTAATAGAGTGCAAATGAAATCAAAAGGAAATGAGAAAAAACAAATAAAATCATATACTCAAACATAAATCCCTTAAAAACTTTGCCAGAATTTGCATAGCAAAAAGTCAATATTAATAATAATTAGTGTTGTGTCTGATTATTCGAACATTTGAATATATTCAACTATAATAAATATTCAACTATTCCTTTTTCTGAACTCGAATCTATATTCCTGTTAATTCCCATGTTTATAAAAAGGAACAATCTGTAGTAAAGCATATTTTTTTTCAGGTAACATGATCAATTTGAATATACTCAAGCCTATTTTAAGCCCTATTTTTTAGTGAATCCCAAAAATAACTCACTACTTGGACACTAAATAATTTCCTTGTCACACCATCAGGAATGAATATCGAAGGCTTTGCTTTTGTATTTAATGGATTTCTGTATTTTTTTGTGTCTTTATCTTCATTAAGCACTCTAAAGAATAAAGAATGATAATATCAATTTATGTGTGTACACCTCAAAAGAGCAGTAAGACAAAGGCTTCTATACCAATTATTAATAAAAATATAATACGCTATCGTAAACAAGCATGAGAAAGATGCTATTTAGAGAGCCTCCCTATCAATTAGCCCAATTCTAGTGCCTTATTGCATAGTGGGTTGTAAATTATCAACTTTCTGAATAATTGTAAACTGCAACTTCGGAAGACATACAAAATCTATCTAATATATATCCATTGAGCACTTTGCTGATTGAGGATTGAATAAAGTGGAGAATGAAAATTAGTTGCTTACGTTAGAGTACTTATCCAAATACATTAATACACACTCAAAGCTATGCGTAGTAACCAACTGAAGAGGTCTTTTAGCAATCTGTGACTGTAAACAGACGCATCAGCCTGTTCTTAGAGCCATGGGGAATTGAGTCAGTTACTTTCACAATTTAGCGGCATTTCTTTGAAGTCTGAATCACATTTAATGCCTCCACAGATAACTTTAATTAAGCTACGCGCTTCGCTAAAGTCACAATGAACAAATGCTGTTTTAATTAGCGCACTAATTTTTTTAGAACATCCATGTAACTGATTAGAAAAATAGACAAACTTTCAAAGCAATAAATAATTTTTACTCAAAGAGCTACATAGCTTCGAATGAATATAAAAGTGTGTCGAATATTGCACTATAAGGTTTAGCTCATACGTTTAATTTATATTAGCAGAAAAAATTTAAAAATAATCAGAATTAGGGAATTAACATATGATCTGCAGAAATCATCGTTTCGTAAATATATCATTTCCAGTTTGCCAATAAATGTACGTTTAGACAAGGGCGTAACCAGGATTTTCTGATGGGGGGACATCATTGTTATTCCCTAATACGGGGCTAAGCCCCGCGAAAATTTTTAAAAATATTGAGAAAATAGACCCTAAAAATGCATTTCACGATCCTAGATTTTAAACCACCATGTCCCCCCTGGGTACGCCACTGCGTTTAGATACACAACTTGATTGAGTGACAACATTGAAATTTCCAACTGCAGAATTTTCCGAAGAACTTCCAAAATTGCTGAAATATTTCTCCGGGTTCACTACTTACGAGAAAAGTTAGTCTAAATAAAATTATAAATCAACTCAAACTTGAACCTAAAAAAGTCAACTCGCCTCATGAAAAAACGTAATTGATCCAATTATTGAAAATAATTGGTGTAGTAATTGGAAACTTATTCAAATTTAATTGACTTTATAATAGATTTTAATGGGGAATTGAGAATAATAAAATTATTATGAAATTTCCAATTATTTTTAGAAGATCCTGTTCAAATATACTTTTTTCTTTCTCCCAATAATGTAGTGTCAAATTTTAGCAGTTTGTAACATTTGTATAGTGTTATTGTCTTCTACGAAATATAATTTTTATGAATTTATATTATAAGTATTACATTTTTATGAAATTGTAATGTATATAACAGGCTATATATCAAAAATAATTATTAAATAGTTCACAATAATATAGAGTAATTGTGAATTTAATATTGTTGAGAATATTAGATCAAAGAATTAATATTAATACTAAACACGAAAAGTATTATTTCTTTGCTTGATCACTTAATCAATAAAGAGCTGTTTTGCTTTTGCTGTCACGTGTTGTGAAAAGCAATGATCCATTTGAGCAGATGTGCAACATGCTTTGTGCAGAAGCTTCACATTTTCAGGATGAAGAACGTGGATTAAAAAGCGCGCAAGAGTTCGAAGAATACCTGGCTACTGATGGAAAGGATTCGACGAGTGACGGAATCTGACAAAAATCCTTTAAGTTATTGGAAGTGGAAATCGTATAAATTTCCTATTCTTGGCAAAATTGTTCGGAAAATTTTTGTAATACCGGCATCAGAGGCTAAATCTAAGCGCCAATTCTTCAATTCAGAAATAGTTGTGACATTCGATAGAATCAACTAATGAGGACGCAGCTCAATCGATAGTTGCTATTAAAAAAACAATGATAAACAAACTGTTTTACCATTGTATATATCTTTTTCTCCTTTAAGGAAATCAATTAGAGATTTGCTGTTTTCATAGAAAACTTCTAATGCTGAAAGATACAAACATCAAAAAGTACAAATATAATTGTGTCTCTAATACTGGAATAAAGTCTGCATGAACATCCATTGGCTTGGTCAAGTGCAACCAGCGAGGTAAAGATGGATTACATTCATTTTTAAAAGTCAATAAAACTTGTGAATGTATGTGCTATATCTTGTTATATAGTAATGTCCCATTTGAGTACCTTACCCATTTTTCACTATATGGGCTAAAGTATTAATTTTTTTGCTTATATTTTAAATTAACGCATAATTTAAAATAACAACGCCTGCAATATTAGATGATTTAAATGTCAAAGTAGTTGCGATATAAAAGAAATTAAAAAACTAAAATAGTTGAGAAGACTTTTCTAAAAATGAAATTATCTTTTAAATTTAAGGAATTTGTGCGAGCACTTTAAATGACCCTGGGCTACGAGTTCTTGACAGTTGCAGGACAGCTGTGCACTTTTCAATGGTGTGTTTAGGAAGAAAATTATAATATTAAGAACTCAAGTTTGTTAGAAATGGTGGATAAAAAAGTCAATAACATTTCAATAATTTTGTCTCTCACTTCAATAATTGGGAATTGTAATGTAAAAATAGATAGACAAAAAATATGTCGCATTTTACGGAATTCAAAGCAAAAAAATGCACTTTAAAAATGCCTATGTATATATCTATCACTTAACGCAAATGTGAAAATCAAGTCGTTATTTTATTTTAAATCTATGCATAGGAAAACTCATAAATGCCTACATTTAATTTAAAGCAAAGCAGTATATTGGAAAAAATTCAACTTTTCAAAACCTGCTATAAAATATGTTGTGCAAAAATTACCATAACAATTATAGAAATAATATAATTATAAATATTTATATAATTTTGTAGTACATTTTATGGATAAACTTTAACAGATATATTACATGTATTTGAATGGTTAACGTATTGATTATAACATAAATCAAATGATTCTTAAAGTGCCTTTTGGATTATAGTATATTTATTTAAGAAAAATGACATTGATTTCGCTAAATTTACAATCATTGCATGATATATACTTTAAATGTCAATTTAGGTTTCTCAGGTCTGAGCAAATATATATATATATATATATATATATATATATATTGAAATATCATTCTTCGCAGATTATCAAGTTTACATTCCTTAGTAATTATTTCTATAAATACATATAATACCCAAAATTATATGTATATTATATATATATATATATATATATATATATACACATATGTAATATATAATTGAATTTAGAAGCTATAAATTAGTATATTCAGAGATTTTTGCATGGATACACTCAGAAGTTTCAGAAATATTCTAATTCAAGATATATTGAAATCCCATTACATCAATTGTTTTGATCTGCATTTCTTTGATGTAATGTCAATATTTCTGAAACTTCTCAATAAATTCATACAAATTTTCATATTCAATTCAATTTTTTGGATATATTTCACTTATAACATATAGTTGCGAGCCAATTTTAGGTGAAATTTGTCAGGGACATAGGATACAAACCACCTCTCTAATGGAAAAATTAATAGGAAATTTGAATTCATTGTAAATCAATATTTTAATATTGATCACTGCAAAGATATTCTGTGAAAAATGGTCCCTTAATATCCATGCATGCTATGTATTCATATATATATATATTTATATATATATATATATATATAATGACTATGCATAATCTTAATGATGTGATAAATTCCATATCATTTATTTTTTAGTTTAATTCAATTAAAGCACTAAAGTGCAATATACGGTTTTTAGCTTCGAATTTAATTAGTATATTTGTTTTTCAATGATAAATTGAAAAAACTACAACATAGCAATGTCCATTATACTTACCTTTTATGCAGGTATAACAAAAGCAATTGGATACTTCTAAGCGCTTTGTAAAGCAAAAACGTTAAGCATTTAAGGTTTTAATTTTATTAAAATCATCCAAAGACGTAATGACTACTCCCCAAAACATGTTAAAATAATTACATTAACTATAACTTTCTGCTAAAATGGTCTAGAAAATAATGAGAGAGATGCATAATAAAAAGAAGAGTGTCAAATAATAGCGAAGGCCTTATCTGAATTAATTTGGACGATGTCGGGCTCTATGAAATTTAATAAGAAGAAAATACACAACACAAAGCACAAAGTTTTCTGATTCAAAAAGTTTGTAAAAAATCAAATAAAAGCAGAAATTTCTGAAATAGCTATAAATTTTATAAAAAAATTCTTATTTTTAACCGCAATATTTCACGTTTGTATGTATTTTATTTATTGTGCGTTATAAAACTTATACCTCTAACCGGGGCTATTTTGAACTATGGGGTTACTTTGAACAAACTTTCAATTTATTTCCCGTGGCCGTTCATTACTTACCAATGCATAAGTTATGAAAGAATCTTATCTATTTTCAGTTATTAAGGTTTGGAGAATCGTTTAATAATGCTTTTGTTTAAATATGTTGTCTGTTTAAATGTGGCCAACACTTTCAAAATTACGATTTTTTTTCGTAGAAAGTGAGTGGTGCAAACTTTTATGTGGACTGTACCTAACTTATCGTTTTTTTTGGAAATAATCTATAGTAGTTTAGTACCCACAATATAGTCTAACAAAATAAATTTATTTAAAAAGCCTTAATGTTGAACAAGCAAAAACTCAATTTAATAAAACTTTCTTATAAATCAATAACGCTAGGGTTACTTTGAACAGTGTTCCAGTCATTAATATTAAATTTTAGCGGTGTCAAACGAAATGTTTCTTCAAAATTGTCCAAGGCAATGTGCAACGATATGTTAATTGTTTCATTTGAAATAGATATATGTTTGCCATGTTCTGCGTATATATGAGGCGCCCAGAGGCAAAAGGGCCAATCCACCATTCGGTAGTTTTGAGAAAAATAGCTTTAAAGTTTTACCATTTCTATTTTATAACAGAACAATGAATATTTGGTTTATTTTCAACCTTATTTTACCTATGTATAAAGCCGAATATTGTGACAAAATTTTTCTACTATCTAGGGGAAGGTTTAAAATTTCGTATCCCACATCTAACTCAATATCGTCAATTTGGCGGATTGGCCCCTTTGCCTCTGGGCGCCTCATATGTAGAGTACTTGAATTTAGAAGCATAAAAGATGTATTTATATTCCTTTAAATGTAGAATTTCATAAAAAAACGGAATTTTCCGTGTATAAATGTATTGATATTCTTTTTAAATATTGAAATTTGGAAAAGTACTGCTCGTTTTCGTAAAGTGTTCAAAGTAACCTCGATTTTCAGTGTTCCTCAAAATGGAGGTTTTCATTGAATTATGTACTGTTAATTCATTGCAACAGAGCTGGGGCTTTAAAAAGTTTAACATATCTACCAGACCGGAAACAAGCACGTACTTGTTTTATTATAAATTGCTGTTAAATAAATTATTATGATTGTTCGAAGTAGCCCCGGTTTACGGTATCTAAGCATCCACATAGCAGAATCTAGTTCATCCCTCAACCGTCATTGTCAGTTTATTAAATTCTAAAAGACAAATTGCTATTGTACGACATTTATATGATAATTTAGCTTTATTAAATTTTGACATTGCATTGCAGACAAATTGAAGTGCTAACAACTGATTGCCTCCGGATGGTTTTTAATTGGTAGCAATTGACTTTGTAGTAATGAAAGCAGGGCGAACTGAAAGTATAATGATGGAATTCATAAATATAGAAAAGTATCATGACTTCGCATACGATTTACTTAGTATTTCAATGTCACGGCTATATGTTCGTCACAGAATAAATAAATTATTTCTGACGTAATTTTTAAGAAATTCGATTCTTTATATGCAGAGCAATAACAAATGAAATGCTGTGAACAGCATAAATGATAATTTTTTTATTTTGCCTGCAAATTCTAACATATATGCATGCTACTGAATCATTACGTTTTTGCAGGCTATAGATTCCCGTCAAACAAATGAGGTGTAACGTCATCATTTGCTTAATCACGAAACGCTTAATTGAAACTTTTTACGAAACCAGAATTTAAGATCAGAAGAAACTTCCGAGTAGTTTAAACCTCTTCATTCTCACAAAATGCTATTGAGTTATTTTGAACCTAATGAAATACCTGCAATCCGTAATGCTTAAATTAAAAATTTATGAATTTCTACAAAATATAGCTTAGTTGTAAATAATTGGAATTGAAATGAGTTGTTGATCTGAGTTAATTAGAGGGGCTGTATCAGCTTATAAGTTTTTATGTTTCGAAAGACAGAATGAGAAGTATGCCTAATTATCGAATTGGTTTGTTAATTTTAAAATTACAGTTCACACGCAGTGCTTAATATTTTGTTTTTTGAAGACAAACTACATCTGTTAAATCATCGGGGGTAATTGATTCTATGTCGTTTGCTAAAGTGTGTCAAAGAGGGGTCTATGGTGTCATTTTTAGGTTCGAACCACAAACCAATAATTATGAATAATCGATTGTAGTGACTACCTCAACACTTCATAATTTTCTTAAAAATTTTCTAACTGAGAATTGAAGATATCTAGAGAAACGCAGTGAATCATCCAATCTAATTCATGACAACATCGCGCAATGTATCCATCTATTGACAAATTGAGTTTTCAACAATATTGCTTCCCCTTTGTAAATATTAAGAATGTTTCGCTTCACTGTTTTATGTCGCACATTTTATGTGCATTTAATAATGATTCCAAGACCGGATATATGGATGAATTTATTGTCTTTAATACTAATATAGTGTTTGACTACTGAACTATGTAGGTTTTGATATCCCTAAGACAATATATATATATATATATATATATATATATATATATATATATATATATATATAGATATATATATATATACATATTTAAGCGTAAATAGTCCTTGTACCGCGAAATAATTTGTAGTATGAATAAAATTGTTGAAATACAAGGATATATTTATTTATTAAAATAGCAAACTTTTTCTTTGGAAATAGATTATTTTTCATAATATATTTGTTAGAATTTGGTTGAAAATGCTTGTTTTAGTGAAAGGAAGGATCAAAGTTCAAAATGTTTTTAGTCCATCAGCCTCAACTTTGGTTGGCTTTCCTTACTCACCATATATATATTATGGAGTTCTCCTATTTCTATAGCTGTGCCACAGCCCATGTACATGTAGGCATACGAGTTTGCTTCAACAACTGATTGAGTACCTTGCTTCCCTGAATATCCAGAAATAAATTAGAAAATTGAAAAAATTTACAGACCGATATTGAATGTGTTCTGCATAACTCTCACTATTTCCTCCTTCAGAGGCCTAGTTTGATTGCAAGTACTAATAGAATTCAAAATACGAAATCATAAACAAAGTATATGGATACGATTACAGGATATATGATAATAATGATACATTATATTGAAATATAACAAATTATGGTCCCCCCCCCGAAACGCAAATCCTGGCTACGCTAGTGAGTACTATTGAAATATAACAAGAATTGCATGTAGGATGAGAAAAAGGGTTGTTAATTGGGCAGGCATTGGGCCAAATTTACAAAAGTTAATAGTTATTTTATTAAGATTTACATTATTTGGGCCCATGTTTGGACATCTCTTCCAAATGAAATTTTCAAATCTTCGAATAAACAAATAAATTTATTGACGAAAATGTAATTACAAAATATAGCAACTGATGTGATAAATAGAATTTGGTAGTTGTCTTATTTGTAGTGATTGTACTAACCAAAAAAGAAAAGTATGAAATATTATTTTAATTAAAATTAAAATTTATGGGTGCACACAAAGTCGTAATTGTGTAATTCACAAAAATACTTTTAAGGTAAATTAATGAAGTTGATATAGAATTTCCTCACTTATAAAAAATTATTATATGCATTGATATACGCCCCCTATTATTGGATACTTGCTAATACAAATGCAAAAAGTTGGCTCTAGCTCCCAGACGGAAATCGCGATCAATCTAAAAATTTCAAATAATCTAAGTTACGCCAATATATATTTGTGGAGATTTATTTTCACAAAAATCCATTCATTACTTTTTGAGAAATCTCACTGAAAAACAAAAAAACAGTCAGACAGTCAGAAAACAGTGCTTCCTTGGTGATAGTAGCAATAAAAATACAAATTAAGTATAGGGATGACTTCAATTTCAAATATGCAAAAAAATTAAGTTAAGTGCACCTAAATGACTGTTCCATTATGCTCGTTAGATTGGTGAAAAAACCCCAAACGACTATTAGCTACTATGTTTTCTTGGGACGATTAACCGTTAGACTTTAGTAATGACTCTAATAACTTAAGAATGCGGACTGCAAGTAAATGTTAGGTAGTTTGAAAGAAATTGAATGGAGAATTTATGTAATTTCAAAATTTAATTTCTTTGCTGTCATTAATATGTTTCAAAAAGAATTTCTTAAAATTAAATGATTTTATACTTATATATAAAATTCAGAAAAATCTGAATCCGCTAGACATTTACAAGTAGGTAATGCTTGCATTAAATTTAATTTACGTTTTCCTAATTATAGAAATCTCTTGGCCTAAATGCATAAGAAATGCAAATTCAATTATCATAATTGAAATAATAGGTTTGTTCAAAACTACGTCAGTATATCGAAGTCGTTTAGTTAGCATGGATAAGAATAAAGCTATTGTAAAACTGTAACATAATACTTACAAACGTAATAGAAAAATATTTCGTCAGTCCAATCCAGTGGATGAATACAAATTGAAATTTAGTATGCATAAAAACAATCCGCAACATATATGCTCCCAGATTATTCATTAGAATATATAGTTATGGCAGGTATTTTTTTCGGATAGGCCTACTTAATTTCCTCTAAAAAAGATTAACACTACATTTTAAAACAATGCTTTTGATTAAAAAACTAAGTAGAAATTTGAATTTAACATGCAAAATTGAGCTAATCGTCAAAGCGATAGCGTTAATAATTGCCAAAATAATTTGTCAAAGTGAAGACGGGTTCTTAATGACAATGAACTCGCTGACAGCAAAAGAAAATATATATGAAACCTTTGCCTTTTTAAATTCATCTGAGAAATGCAAAATAACAGTACTGATGCTTTATCCTCCACCCCATTCCATAATTGCAAAAATATGCTAGTTTATCAATGTAAAATATAGTTCAAACCCTAGCCTTACCGCTAACCTAAGCCAACTCACACCCCAGCCCTAACCCAAACGTTATGCTAGTAGGAATATGCAAATTTGTTATTTATTACGCTTATGGTTTTGGGCTAAGATTAGGGCTTGGGTAGAGCTTAGCTTAGGCTTCGCATTATGTTTAGGGTTGGGTTAGAATTAGTGATATAGCTAGAGTTAGGGTTATGGTATAGGATATGGTTAGGGGTTAAGGCTATAATTATTATGTTGTAGATAACTCAAAACTACCCAAAAACATCTAAATTCTCAATAACTGCAAACATAAAAGCAAAAAGGACGTTTTGTTTTTAAGGAATTCTTCAAAGAGTCGAAGCGGTACAGAATATTGATGCCAATTTATTGTGTATGTACAGGGTAGTATGTTAATATACATACATGTATATATATATATATATATATATAAATATATATATATATATATATATATATATATATATATATATATGTATATATTAATGCATATATATATTCAAAATGTATGTACGTATATATATATATATATTTGTAATGAAATCAGGTTTGCATGTGTATTTTATTCAAATATATGTGTCTACGTTTTCAAAATCCAGCATGAAAGTCTTGAAAGAAAATTTTCACCCTCCAGCGTTGTTTAATCTGCAATTTTTAGAGTAAATAATTAATAGTAAGTTCAAGTACACATTTTTGTATTAAATTTCATAGTTTTTGGTATGGTTTTAATTGATCGGAGCCTTTCCCCATTAATGTGTCATTTCAGTAGGAATTTATATGGATCATATCACACTCCCATATTGTTTCCTCGAATCATTGCT
Organism: Hofstenia miamia; assembly: GCA_900660155.1. Lineage (NCBI taxonomy): Eukaryota > Metazoa > Xenacoelomorpha > Acoela > Hofsteniidae > Hofstenia > Hofstenia miamia. Next base: position 552,635 of record CABFPE010000298.1, read on the forward strand.
GGATAAACTTGTGACAGCGCTTTTGAATTTATGGTGTGACTATTAAAACAACATGACTTACGATTGTTATTGATTGAAGTTTTCCTCCAAGAATATTGTTTTCATACACATAAAAGACAAAGAATGGTAGCGGCGAGATAAAATCTCACTAACTCTTGAATTATTTATACTGTGTTTTATCCACCATTTGTTAGGGGCTTGCTTGCATCTAACTGTTAAATCATTAAAATTGATAAACTTTAAGATTAAAATTTCAGACGATCTTTCATATTTCAATGACTCTATTATTTAAAATGTTTGACAGTCACTCAGCTATCCAAAGAATAAAATCTCGATAATTTGTTAAATCGGAAAAATTACTTTAGCAAATGAAGCGAATTCAATTTTATTGGAACACCATAAATACGAGAAGTCATACTATGATGATTTATCAATTCAAATATCAGAATATTTCTTACACTTCCATAAGAAGAGTGTTGCAAGTCGAATTTTAGAATACCATCATGTTTTAAAAGCATTTTAGAAAAAATTTAATGCATGTAATTTGGTTACAATTTTGTAAGAACTCATTTGTATACTTAGCCGCCAAGGAAGGACTTTCTGGTGAAGGGAAATTTCAGCTGTGAGAAAACAAATTAAAACGATAAAAATATTTAAAAACCTTAAAAATACATCTCACCACCCTAGTTTTTGAAAACATTTTTTAATACCTGCCAGAATTTGTTTTGTAGTAACTAATATAATCAATGTTAGCAACATAATGGTGAACATTTTATTCCGAGAAATACTAACTCTTCTTTGTAAGGGGCTTGACGACTCTACATTTTAGAGTTAAGCAACGATGATATCCAATGAAAACACCAAACGGAACTGCACTGTAAATAATTGAATAAAAATTGGAGTTCATAACTGTGTTTAAATTGCTTCAAACGAAGTCGTTTTTTCTCCGCAAACCACTTAACTCTAATTGTTTAATGAAAGTCAATAAAAACAGTTTTGACATAACAATTGTTCTTATACATTTGACATGTACGTTACCTGTCAAACACATTTGGATACCATTCAGTATGTTTGTCACACCTCGTTCTGTAGTTACTATTTAGTTATTTGGAAGCAAAACTCATTCAATATTTGTACAACTTAACGTTTTTTCAGTTGCCCTGAAACGCATATCCCTGGTGTAATCAAATAAAGTTTCAAATTGACTTCTTAGAGCACACCGTGTCAATGTCATAATATGTTCATAACATGCCATTAATTTAGTTGTATTTTGTTAAATCTCGTAAGAATCACTTAGAAAATCTTATGTTTTCTTCAATTTATTATATTGTACTGCACACTTAAATTTGTATATCTTTAATTTTTTCAGAATATATATATATATATATATATATATCAAAAAAATTTGAATTAATCGAATTATTAATTGGCAGTAAATATCAAATATTTGTGCATTGAATAAAAGGAATTAGTTAGATACTGGAATATACAAAATAGATGAGCCTCCTCCCTTTCTTGATAATGAGTTTATTCAGAGTTATTCCTCGTGGAGAAAAATAGATTTTCTCTAAAGGCGTGTTTATCGAGATCTATGCTCACAGTTTACTTTTACCAAATAATTGTGAAGATCAACAAACTTGTTAATTAACATAATAAATCAATTAGAGAATTCTTGCAACCCCGAGTAGTAGAAATTTTATTGTCGGTAACTCGATATTTATAATTAAGGAGAATGTAAAGATTATTTCGAATTTTTCAATGGAGTGAGAGATAATTGAAATTGCACTACGTATAATTTCCAATTGCAACAATGTATTGCAAGAAATTTAACTTAAAAATTTGATGTAAGTGAAACAATACATGTAATTCAAATGAAATGCCGTCACAATAGAAATTGTATAAGAAATAAGTGTTCCCTTTTAATATTTCCAGATTTTGACGTCTCCTTTAACTTTTGCCAGATGTTTAAAAGGTCTATTCTCTTACAAATTGAAAATAAAATTTACCAAGGAAATTGGAGAAATACCTGCAATGGACAGTGCTTTTATAGCCGATTTCGTAATTTTAAACGACGTTGCATTATTTCTAAGAAAAGTTGTATTTCATATTATTTTTCAAGTTGAGGCCATTTTCTTATGAATGATTTTTTGTCCGTTTTTAGTGAATAAAGCACATGCCTACATTCATTGCTACTCATTTTAATACATATATATGAGCCAAGACAAAAAATGAGTACTTCACACTTTACATCATGCTGCAAGTTGATAGACTTTGTTCTTAGCCCAAATAATTGATTACTTGGGGCTATGAATTTGAGTTTTTTTATCGATGGATAAAAGCGCCGTTTAATGTGAAGCCCACTTGTTTTAAGTATTTTTTTATTAAAAATGAAGAAGAAAACGCTTTGGAGTCAGGTCAATGTTTTCCTTTAACGGTTTGAAGGTTAAAGCTGTTATACAAAATAAATTCATTAATTTTTAAGTATTTTCGAAATGTGTTTAATTAATAGTCAGAGCTGTCTTTAGACTTGTCGTTGTTTGAATGCAGACAACAGCTTAATGTGACAAATCCTTTATTTAGTGTTTTTAATATAAATTTACAAAAAATTACTTTTGATTACAAAGCCTATTTTATATACTTGGCAACATTTTTATGGAAAGCAACATAGTAAAGCCCCATAATATAGTATGGGAATATAATTGTTTTCTAGTTTATTTTTTGTTGCTTTTGATCCCCAGTCGAGAAATTAAATTAGATGAACTATGACAGATCTTAAATATTAGCACGAGCATGTTGGCGGTTATTGCTTTAGTAGCCGTTCATGTTTAGAGTAAGCGCTCTGCACAAGATGAAGCCACGAAAATTAAGTTAAATATACCAGTGCTTTCCAACCTTTTTGAGTCAAGATAGAATTGTAAGCAAATGATACTTTTAGCCGCCTATTCTAACAATATAGTCATTACTAGATTATGCTGCCAGCCACTACCACAATGTAAACATCAGCATTGGTCTATACTACCTGCAGATAGATGCTTTATTCATTTTTTAAAGAAATAGTTTTAGGTGAAATTACATGATTATTTATGGCACATCTGATCATCACTCAAGGCACATTAGTGTGCTATATTACACTGGTTAATAACACTGGCATATACTTCTGTACACATCAACATTCGAAAACAAAGTAGGAAGGCCCAATATAATATGTAGTTTAATTTGAAATTTATTTATTAGTCAAATACTATCTTGTCATGTATGTTTTTTATTGGGAATACAATTCACAAGTAAATTTCCTAATAGTTGAAGATTATTTTTAAAGCGATAAAATATGAGCCTGAAAAATTGACAACATTGGACATATAAAATCAGCTTAACAGTATATATTTAAGCATTGCATATCTTGAACTTGCATTTAGCAAACATATCATTTTTTTTAAACTACAACCGCCAAAATTGGGACTGTTTAGAGAGCTGGTCTTCTATTGTCAATTCATAAGTAACTGCCACAATCGTTGGGAAGTCTGAAGTACAAATCGTTGCCGCTCATTGTGCGCTGATTGTCGCATTGACCGCTGCGACATTGGAATTTTGGAAGTTTACAGTTGAATTGTTGAAATATTTGCTGCTAATATTTTTAACTGGAAGTCAGGAATGGCAAATATATATGAAACGACGGGGTTAGAGGTTTCTTGCATTTTCTTATTGGTGCATGATTTTCATCGTCGCAAATAAGGAAACGCAGTGTAATAAACTACTTTGGCTGGAATGAGCATAGGGGTTAAATTTGAGCCCTCGGCGATTCTAGTATAAAATACATACCCTTAACGTAAATATGAATAATTGAGAAAAAGTACAAAATGTACTAAATATTGAACATTCGCGAACATAGCATAATTCTTAGTGTGCACCAAAACTTTTATTTACCTGTAATATAATTACAAATAAAGAATTTAGCAAGACTAACAATCACATTTGTATAGATTATATGAAATGAATTAATGATATACTTAATAATCTTTGTTTTTGATATAGGGGACATGCAGTCTAGCATTTGGCATTTTTTAAAATTAGTTATTCATTGTGTGAACAAAACATTCTGTCAATTATTTTGTCAATTATATAAAAACTTTCACAGTTGTCAATAAGTAACTATTTAAGCGCAATTAAAAACTTTATAGCTTCAATGCGTAACTTGCACATATTTTGGATATACTCTAGTTATTAATTTTAAAGCAGGTAGTGTAATAAAATTAGATTGATATTGCATCTGAAACTTTATAAAAAAACAATCCACGAAACTATAGCTTTTATTTTAAATAACAAAAGTAGTAAAGTAATAGCGTGCTTTCTTCTCAACATTATCGAATTACAAGAATCTTACAGAAGCAACTGATAAACTTTTTTCAAAATAACAAATAATGGCTATCGTCACCATCTAATAAAGAAATGCTTGGATAAATATTTTATTAACAACAAATTAAAGGACAACAATGATAAAATTAAAAACATTTATTGGAATTTACCTTATATTAAAGAACGACAATCATATATCGAACACCAACTTAAAAGAATCAACAAAAAATTAAAGATATATGAAACTAAGATAATTCCAACATTTACAACAACTAAGACCTCAAACTTTTTCTCAAACAAAGATCCGATCCCAATGCTCTTGTCTTCCTCTATTGTTTATAAATATTCTTGTGATGAGTGTAATGCCTTATACATCGAAAGGCAAGAAGACATTTTGGAAATTAGAATTAAAGAACACCTAAGAGCCACCTAACATGAGAAATTTACTTACATCATCACCAAGCAAGGAAAAATCACTTTAAAATATTAACTAAGAACAAACATACCAAGATCACTGAAGCATTATTAATAAAACAACAACATAAAAAACTTTTAAATAGACAATTAAACCATGTTAGCATTCTTAAACTTTTCTAAACTTTCCCTCTATACTCTATATGCACTGACGAAGCTATATGTATGTAGCAAAACATGTTTGCGGAATAAATCTTTCATAATATATATATATATATATATATATATAGATTGTATATAAGTTGTTGCAGGTAGTGGAGTTTTAACACAGTTCTACAATAGTAATATTGATCTACATCTATATAAATGCACTTTTTCGATGAGATTTGGTCCCAACAAACTTATAGTTTAGTATATTTAGCAATTATGATTTATCTAGTTTTGTTTAATACAGATCAAAGTATTCTTCTTTTATAAAAACTCTATTGATTCAATTGCTAATAAGAATAAAGTTTTGCTTGAAATAAATAAGAAAAAAATTTCCATAGAAACCTTCCATTTATCTTGCTGCAGAGCAGGTATTGGCAAGCATAAATCTGCCATGTCCTACAAGTTACAACAATAATACAAAATTGACCTTAAGAAAAGATGTATACATTTATCTTCTAAACACTATTGCAAAATTTTCAGTCAGAACTAGCGAATGAAATGCATTATTCCGATAACATTGATAATTTGCAGGTATTTAAATTTAGCTACATCAAACTGGACATGCGTAAAATTGCTTGCGTCAGCCGTAATGCGATATTGAAGAAAAGAAATGCAGCCTAATGTAAAAATAGGAGCAAATGATATTTAATGCGACATACAGAAAGCTGTAGTTGATGAAGCATTACTAAATCTAGCTGATTGGGAGTTGCTAAAACATTCTACAACGCCCTATTATTAATTCAAATACTATTAAATAAGATCTGTCTACGAATTTCTATCCAAAATGGAATTAGATAGATTCTAATAACGCCGGCCAATTGAATTTGCTTTATATTTTAAGAACAAGTATATTTTTGAAATTTCAATATACAATTTACTTTAGTTTTATATATATATATATATATATATATATATATATAAATATGTGTGTGTATGTATATATACATTTTTTAATGCACGTCTATGCCTATATGTATATATACATATATACTAGCGCCCAATATTAAATACTTTAGGAATAAATGCAAATGCGAACAATGCAATGTGTTGAAAAATATTCTTTTTATATTTTTATATTTTACATTAGTTTTTTATACTGTTTTAAGATTTAATTTGGGTATTTCGAATTCTGTTTGTTTCTAAAAACCCAAAATTGGTCTAGACATTTGCAAAGTGGATTTTGTAATTACTATTTATATGGACTTAAAATCGGACGAAGTTTTCAAGAATTAGTGTTAATTTTAATGTGTTAGCCCCAATTTTTCAAGGCCGGATGGGGAGTGGCTTTAGGTTTTCTGTCCATGTCCACCTCTGGTCAGTCCGGTTCGGAAACATCAGAGATAGAAAACAGAAATTTACTAAATTTAGTTAATACATTTATTAACTACGACTTCAATATAATTTATAAAGAGTTTGATGTGAAATCCAATTTCTTAGAAAAACGTTTTACCTGGCGTAAGGATGGAAGCAGGCCGTTAGCATTTAGCCCATATGCTTTCACAAAAAACTGGTCCAGCTCCGTCTACAACACATATTTGATGTATCTTGGGCACAAATTTTGGTCCAATAATCAGTGTTTCCAAAACAGGAACAAAAGCAAGAAAAACAGAAAGTGTATGAAAAAGCAATCAAATCAATATTATTTAAAGAAAGGAGTAGTTTGTTGAATACAAGTTGCAATACAAATATACGAGGACATTATTTCAAATATACAGATCTGCAGTTAATATATTTTGGACCCGGACGACACGGTCTGCAGATAGGATGCATGTTATTTTTTGGGCCAGCCCCGCGAGCAAAGTATGACGGCCTGATTCCACCTTTTGATCTATGGCTAGAATCGCCACAGAGCGGCAAAATAGATGTAACAAAAATATATATATTTAAATTAAATTTATTATATATTTACTCATAAGTTAGCATTTTCACTGAAAAATTTGTCTACCAATGACTTATATAAATGAGTCCTAATTTATACCAGAGGTGAGAATACAAATTTTCTTTCAAAATATTAACTTTTATTAATCTGTGCAAGCCTACAACCTAGTAATAACATATGGGAGACAAGTGTTTTCAAAAGTTGTTCTCCAACTTGTTAGACTTGTGATTGATGGGATGCATTAATTGACAAACTTTTACAAATTTCAATCATCGCCACTAAATATTTTTCCATGAAAAAGGATAATGAAATATTAGTCAAGGCACTTCGCTCTTTGCATTCTTTTCCTAAGTTTTTTGAGAGATGATTTTCCATTTTTATGATAAATATATTCAGTTTTATTTGAGTTCCAGTTGTCATAATGACACTCTCTTTTACTCAATTTCTATTTAATGATATTTTCACAATGATTTTTAAAAGTTGTTGCCTCACAGCTTTCAAGATTATAGTTGTCTATATGACATGACGCTTTTATGGCCATATGAACAAAGCACACTAGATAATTCGGATATTATTTTATGAATGGCAGTTCTGAAATACTTTATGAAGATGTACTGGCGCTAAATGTATCTAAACACCTGTCAATGAATTGTCATCGCTTTAAGGAAAACTTTCCAATGCTTATTATTAAAGCATTTTATTAAAAAAACGCGCAATTATTTAGAAAGCGTTATTATTTTGAGGAAGGTACATTGTCTTTGTCTATGAACAAACTTATCCACATTCTTCGCAACTCATTTCAAATTTTTCTTCAAACTCTATTGCCAAACATGGATACAATTGATATTTAAACAATTAATTTATATGTTGTTGGAATTGTTTTTAATAAAATTATATAGTTTTTATGTATTGACTGAATAACCTACATGCGCAAATTTCCAGCCGATAATGGTTTACTAAAGACATGATAAAACCAAAGGTTTAATCTTTTTCCTTCAATATCAAAAAGCAAGTCATACATTCAAATGTTTCGAAATGATCCAAAGCAGGATGATGATGATGATGATGATGATGATGATGATGATGATGATGATGATAATGATGATGATGATGACAATAATAATGGGAACTGAGGGACAATAAATAGAAAGTCAGCAGATCAAGAATGAGGTGAACCAAGAAAATTGATGGAAACTCAAAAGAAGATAAAGAACTGGGAGAATCCGATAGAGATGAGGTACATGGGTATTGGTTGAAGTCGCTCAAAAGTGTTCATGAGAGACTAGCAGTGGAATTGGAGGAGTGAAAAATGAATGGATGTCCTCATACAAAGGAAAGCAAGGAAGGGAAGTGAAGAAGTAATTGCAGACCAATAACATGTCCGCCGACTACATGAAAGCTGCTAACTTCAATGATTTGAGTAGACTGACATTTTACTTAGAAAAAAAGGATATATAACAGAGAAGCATGTATCACGAAGTTTATAGGGCATAAGGATTGATTACTAAAAGTCAGGGACCGGTGGAGTATTGTAAGAGAAGGATATTACAACCTATCTCATGGTTAGGTGGTGAAAACTGTCAAGGTAAGTGAATTGTCGAAAAAGTGGGTTCGGATCCCAGGAAAGTAGATGGAAAGTGATAGACTGAGAAAAATTTACACAGTTGAGGTGAAGGCTGACATATTCCAGTGAGACTGTCAAGCACTTTTACTGTTTGTGCTATCTTAATCTCAAACACAGAATGACTAAGGGAGGTAGCTATATTTTACAAGTTAAAGAAGAATGGTAGACTGGTAACTCCCCTATGGTACAGGTACATGGCTGTATCAGGTCAAGGGAGAGGCTTAAGAAGCAAGTAGAAACATTGAATTAAACAAGCAACAATTCTGACTTGGAGTTTGGATTAGGCAAGTCTGTCACCGTAGACCATCAATAGCAGAGTGTGAAAAGTTTGCGCAGAAAGAGTATTAGTCAGGCATAACATTATATAACGCTTGTTACATGTACATTGGAAGTTGAGTAGGTTAGATGGAGAAGATAATTGGTATCTCCATAAGGTTTACCAAAGGCCAGGAACTTAGGAAGCAAGGATAACAATAAAATCGTTGAAAGATGAATACATGGAGTTCACCAAAGAATTAAAGAGAATGTTGAAGTGTAAAAAGTTAATATATATATATATATATATATATATATATAAT
>CABFPE010000298.1:571256-592313 GCA_900660155.1 Hofstenia miamia
ATATATATATATATATATATCAGTTAATTGATCTCATATTAATTTTTCGCTTTTGATTTTTCAAATTTCACCTATTTTCGCTACATCATTTGCACTTTGGATTATAGTGCTTATGAAATTTGCACGTAGCATCTTCACTTTGAATTGATGGCTCATCATAATCATCAATATTTTCTTCTAGAGTGTCTACTCCATGCAGACATCAGTTCTCCTACATCTGTAGTAAACTACATAATAAGCGTTCCCGCTAATGTATATGTTAACGTATTAAGAACAGTAATTAAATAACAAAAGTGCATTAAATAATTAGTGATTGTTATAGCGTTAAACAAAATATGCCATGCTGAACTTAAATGACTAAAATACAAAGAATTATCTAAGACTATGACAAGCTGGTTTGAATATGTTTATACATTATATATTTCAAAGAAATTCTAGAGCCTTTAAAAATATGTAATTTCTGTAAAATCAGTGAAGTTTTCTAATGTGGCTTTAAAAAAAACCTAGTATGTTTGTCTTAAATAGTTTCTGAAGCAAGTTAATATACTGCGTGCATTAACAAATGGCATTTTGTTGTTATTATGAAAATATTATTAAAATGATTTTAAAGAGAAGTGCTGTAAAAGAAATATTTTTAAATTGCATCGATATAAGTAATTAAATCTCTATATTTAATGTAGTTTAAGATTTCGCAGACAAAGTTAATAAAGCGTGATATAAAAAAGTGCAGGTGCTAAAATAATTTAACAAATATTTCTAGTAGAAGGATATTTGAATAATTTATGAGTACCTTTGCTAAAAATTAAAGATGCAAAAAATACATATATTTACAAAATTTAATTGGCAAAATTTTTTCCTCTGTCAAAACGGTGGTATAAATTTTGTCGATTGTGTGCCTAAGAAATGTTCCAAAGTTTTCTTAATAACACCTGTACGTAATTTGAAATCAAGTGGGAATAAAGTATATAAACATTATAAACATTTTACATGTAATTATTTTGCAATAAATTTACTTCAATTTTTAAAAAAGAAAATGTATGATTCAATCAGAAATGTTTAGATTAGTATGCAAATACGAAATACGAATATAGTTTCAGTTTTAAATAAACGATTTTTCAAATTCAAAATTCGCGTTTGATTGTAAGGTATACTCTGTGAAGATTTTTTCGCAACTACGGTCTAATTCAATGCATATCACATAATAAGACATTTTGCATAGAATATTTATATTTATGAAATTTGTGCTAATTTAGTCACCACAATGCTTGAATAAATTTGCTAATGTTCGCTTTCAAAGAGAACAATGAAAAATGTAACTTTTGAAAGATTTACCAATAGACGATAAACATAAATGCGGATATCTAAATATAAGAGTGGCCACTAATTGCTATATTTATGGAAGTTATTTGTTTATCAAGAGTGATTTATGACGTTCCTTAGCAATGCCGGAACGATAACGTAATAGAAGGCGCAATTCTTGCGTAAATTCAAAGGTAGGTAGAGAAGGATACGCACATAAAATTCAACTGTACAGATTGTCAATTTTTAAATTTAAAATGCCACTAGACAATGCTTCAAACATTCCTTCCCAGCAATAAGCACACATTTATAAACTTCCACTTTACGTAGAAAATTTAGAAAATCAAACATGAAAACGATTTATTACAAAAATTGTCATAGACTTCATTTTTGATGGAAAAATCCAGTATTTACTAACATTTAGATATATTGTTTATACATTTTTACTATCAAGCTCAACTTTGCATGGGTTGGTAACATATTGCAGTTTGTTAAATCTAAATTCAAGTACTTTGGATTTTGCATAATATGAACATTTCAGAATGTTCACAAAGTTACTAAAGAAATGCAAAATACTCAGCATAAAAGAAATATTGATTATTCAATAATAAAATTATATGTATTATAATTATATTTAGTAATGTTAATCATTAAAATAAGCGTTTGTCTCTTACTTCGCAATTTACTAAAGCACCTTTATGATTTACAATAAAACTTAATAACTTTATATTTGAAACAAATTGTAGTTGTTAATTATATAGACAGGTAAATATGTAGAATACATTCTAACATGAATTTCGATAAGAAAGGTAAACAAAACCTATATAAACAATAATTACAGGGAAAACATTAGGTTTTAGACAATATTTGTAAACTTCAAAAATAGTTTAAATCAGGGTAACGACCCAATATTTGATACTCAAGTGTTGCACTTGAGCATAGGGATAGCCTGTATTTGAAAATATAGTTGACACTTCTCAGAAATACTTCAAAGTAAATAATCGTTTAATTGACTTGTTGGGTTTTTGTAATTTCCTCTACAATGGCCGACAAGGATTCGCGGGCAATTGATGGCCCATTGTTGTTTTCAATATTGGTGTTTGGCTGCTGGAACATTAATGAAGTTTTTTTAACTAAATCAAAATGATTTCAAAAAATATTATCCAATATTTTCAAGAGGATTCATATTATAAAGAATGAATATAAATGGCGATGTAATAAATCATAGATTTTGTTAAAGGAATATCACCATAGTGATTTATATAGGTTTGTTTTATATTTTGTTTCGCATGAATAATTTGAGAAACCGAACTAAAAAAGACTTCATTATTGGCTCATTGTTGGATTGATTATTGGGACATTAATGGCCCAGCAGCCAACGCCAATAATGGCCGATAATGGAAACATAGTAATAGGTCATCATTGGCGCATGAATCCTTGTTACTTGGGCAGCTATATCAGCAGCAGTAATGCAGTACTGATCCTAAACCAACTTAAGGTGAAACTAAATTCACAGACTGCTGGAAAACTTTGTTTGCTATTACCAAAATTAAGATTGATGTTAATGATCTTATGAAACTACTTATTTTTTCTAAATAATTGATAATACGCAGTTGTAGAAATTGTTTAATAGTACTTGAATCTACTTAATAGTCGATAAATGCGACGCTTGTCAATACCCTTGCTTGAAGACAATGAATTGAGTGTCCTACTGACTACGTATATTTAAGAAATAAAATTCGCTCTTGTACGCTTAGTCAAATTTTAAACATCGTAGATGTAATGATTTGTTCTATTGATAAATTGTTTTGTCAGTCCGCAAATGGCAAAATATTTTGTTTTTTAGAATTTCTGACACTAAAAAAACAATTCAACTAGACTAAGAAATCTTTAGAAAAATTAATTAGAGCACCACATTTTAATATAACTAAAAAAGGAATGTGTGGGAGTAAAGGAAATGTTAAATATAGTAAATATTAACTGGGAAACCAAAAAAGTAACTAAAGTAGCCTATATACATTGAAAACTTCGATTGTTAAATTTTGCAGTTTATTGAATAATTTAGTAGATATTTTGAAGTTGAATGGGAAATATCGTTTTCAATAATCAAAAATAAAATTGAAATTAAGTGGCTCTGTTTGTGAATTCCGATTAGATTCTCTGAAATTTTTTTTTGAAATTAGCTGGACCAGATTGTTTCCAACTTACTATTAATACATTTATTATTATTGGCTTGATGCTTTGTAGGCATGTGTTCTTTCCAAAATACTTTTTTGGCTTGGTCTGGTTTTCCACAGTTTTTGGGCCTTAGATTGTAAAATTTTGGCTCATTTTGAATATAAGTAAAAAATGCACATGGAACTAACTCAAAATTTGAATATTGTAGATAGAATGAGTTAGCTCTTTGCATGTTATATTTTGCTGTGTCTCTCATGTGAGCTTCTAACTGGTTGTGCAAGGGGGAAAAATGTGTGTGGTAATTCGACATCAAAACCGCAATACTTTCATGGTATAGGCTAATGTCATGGAAACACAGCCTAGCAATCACAATATTAATCTTTGCTAAGCAGTCTCATAAAAGCAGAAGGCATAAAATATAGTAAACTTAATTGATTTGCGGAATTTCTGCAACGCGAATACCTGTAAAGTAAAGTACAGATAATTACTTTGACAAGCCTATTTGGTAGATTGAATTAAAGCAAAACAAATTGTCAATGTTTTGTCTAAACTCTAAACGTTTGCTTATTGAAAGCATATCAAATATACAAAAAGTAATTGCCTTTAATTATTTTCTCCACTTCCACCTTTAAATAGCTCTTAATCTTAAAATGCTCGCGCGTTTTTGCCCTAGTTAAAATGCGTAAGTGCAACTATTAGACAATAAGCAATATAGACCAAATAGTAGGTATTTCCAAATAATTAATAAAATCAGGTTGACCCATATAATAGCAATTAGTAATGATGCTAAATACTGCAACAAATAGCAGTACACTGTTCACTACATATTAATTACTTTATTAAAACATTTTTTAGACATGAGTTAAGGATTCATAGACATTTCACACCTGACAAGGCTTACCACAAAAAACATTTGTAAATGCGTTCATATTTTTATTTTTACGCCATAAGTAATTTTAGAGAATAAAGAGCTTGTTAACGTTTAATTAGATATTCCTTTTTTCAATAGGTATGTTTTTGTTTGACACAATAAAATTTTCTAGTCTTGTTAATTACGGATAAATAAAGATAATTAATCCAAATATAGTGGGCGGGAAACTCTATTAACAGCTGAAAAATTGCTAACACTTACAAAATTCTTAAATAAATTTAAACATTTCTGTGATAAATAAGGCCTATATAAAATCAGATTTACATCAATGCTATAAAAAACTTGCATTGTTTTGACTGCAATTTTATTCTGTTAATGTATTCATTTCCATTAAGCTTTTATGTTACTTTCAAACGTGTTGTTATTTTTATTCAATTAAAAGTGCTTAAGCAGTGAAATTTTCATGCGACGCTCTAGAACTGTTTTAATTTATGTACAGATGTTTATTTTACAATATGACATCTATTTGGAAAAACAATAAATGTTAATAATAACAGTTTCAAGTAAACATACATTACATTTAAATAAATGTTTCTAGATTTCCCCCCTTCCCTCATTAATTCAATCCAATAACTCACAAAGCTTTTCTGATTACTAAAAGAACAAAAAATTTTTATATTTTTCCGCTCTTACATCATAATGGCCACTGACATTAAAAAATCGACCAAGAACTCAAAATTTTGAAAAATGTTTTTCCCATGAGAGAATGGTGGTGAAATTTGGAACGGTCATAGATTACATGTAGCAAAATAAAAAATATCAATTGTGTACCCAACAAATATGTGATATCTAAACATACGTTTACAGAAAAACTTGTTGATCACAAAATGAAATCAATAAAGTATTGGTTTAAATGGAATACTCTTAATATATCTAAAAAATAATCATAGAATTAATACCAATTTTAATGATTCTTTTCTTTAATATATTCTTAGGAAAAGTAAGAAATGAGAGCAAAATCTTCTTTTAAATTAAAGATATAGCATTATTTCTCTAGAGGGTTTTGCGAGATTCACACCCCCTCCCCCTCCTAGTCGAAAAAGGGTAAATTAATTGTTTAGTTTTCCAATGCATCATTTTTGCTTATCCATATTTCCATATTTCCTTATTTTCAACTTTTTCAATAAGTTAGGCAAATATTTGACTTCAAAGTACAGAAATGGTTTTTGAAATCAATAGCATACTAGCTAAATTGTGCGATCGATAAGTACTTTGTTATCCGCTAAATTATGTAAATTATCATCCACTCACGAATATTTCAACTCTATTTGTAAGCGAATCTTAAATTAAGCATGGCACAATACATGGAGTTCTGATCTTTGATTAAGAAATACCAAGGCTTTCTCAATACTGTCCCGTTGCTTAATCATGTTAATTTATAAATAAATTTCTAGACACATCGACATTCAAAATTCACTTTCTCATTAATCTTACCCAGTAAGAGGAAATCCAAATTTCAGTTAAGAAGTTATGTTGTCTTCCTTATGGATAAATGTGTCAAATTGGCATTCAGACAAATGGATTCTTAAATATTTTGATTAATAATTCGATAAATTTTAATATTTCAACGCCCTGTGAACTTCTCTGAACTAAAATCAGGATGGTTTTTGACAATTGTACTCAAATAATCATATCCAAAATATGTCTGCTAAGAGAAACTACGTCAAATTGAGCGTGAAAACAAATAGTAACAGAGTGTCTTAGATTCCGAAAGTGATACTTATCAAAACATAAACAAATTCTGATTTCAACGATATCGCCTTAGACCTATAAAATATATAAAATAAATATTTCTAAGCTATAGTTATTATAGTTTAAAATTCGATTAGACGTGTATGCAAGACAAGTAGTTAGAAATTTAACCACTTAGGGGCTGAAAAGGAGTACTCAAATATTTTTTAAATGTTAAAATCATATTCAACAAGAAGGCAAAACTATTACCAAAGTTATGAAAAGCCCTTGTAGTTCATTACTAAATATTGTTGCAGAAGGTTAAAATTGTTACCTAAAAGAATTCATCCTTCCCAGAAATCTTACGCTAAATTTTTTCACTGATATAAATGAAGATTGTTTTGATCCGTTTATATTACATGTATTGTGTACTGTAAATATATTGTTATCATATCTTAGTACCTACTTCACACGTTACAGCAATATTATGAAATTCAAGATCACATTTTGTAGATCAATAGCTGTAGCATTTAAAACTGTACTAATATGGATTTTCGTCATTCGGCTATTCACTACAAAAATTTGAATTTTGAAATATTCTACATCAATATTTCACAATATATACATGTCTATATATATATATATATATATATATATATACAGGGTGTTTCAAAAGTGTTGAGAACATAACGATTTTTAATAACTCAAAAACTATTAGGAGCTGAAAAATAAAATGGGTACCGTTGGAAAGGTTAAAGTTTCAAGTTTTGTGGGAAATCTTCAAAGTTGCTCAATATGAGCACCATTTGTCACACGGTAGACATCTAGTCGATAGTCCATTTTCTGCCAAACGCGTTCCAGCATCTCAACGTCAATCGTTCCCACAACTGCCGTTAGTCGAGCCTTCGAAAGGGCGGCAAATAAACTTGTTGCTTGACAAAGCCCCAAAGAAAAAAGTCACACGAGGTGAGATCTGGAGATCTAGGAGGCCAGAGCATGAGAACGTCATCACCTTGCCCAGATCTCCCAATCCATCTACCAGGTAGCCTTGTGTTAGGATACTGCCTTAGTCTAAGAATCTAGTGTGGTGGTGCACCATCTTGTTGAAAAATGAAGTAAACGGATTCTTCTTCTTCGAACTGAGCCATTGACCAGTCTTCCAGCATGTTGAGATAGGATTCACCAGTGATAGTTGCCTCTTCAAAGAAGAACGGTCCATAGACACCTTTCTTGGAAATTGCTATAAAATGACCAAAAGCTTATTTACACAAGCTTTAAAATAGCACCAATTTCATTTTTCTACCTGGAATATTTCATGAGATATACGCATTTTTAATGTTCCCAAGACTTTTGAAATACCCTATATATATATATATATATATATATATATATATGTAATTTTTAAAAGAAACTTCTTATATTCTGTTTTAAAATAAGCTATTAATCAATGTGATAAGCTACTATTATGCATTATTATGTAATTGACGCTCGCTTGATTCGTGTATTATGACTATGAGTGAAATTCTGTGCTGCGATGCCTTCCAGTGATTTTTTCTTTTGGCGCTGTGTTATTATTTAAACGGTTGTGCAGCTAAATTACAATCAACTTATATTTTTTTGACTGGTTATGATAGCTCTTGGATATGGATGCCACTCTATTCCTGTCACGCAAAATAAGGCTAGTGAACATTTAACAAAGCAGACACTGTTATGCTTAAGAGGAAATCATTGCTACCTCAACATATCAATGAGCAATAGGTAATAAATAGCAGTTTGTAGAGCTAAAAATTGTCCATTCATTTTGTTGTCGTTTACAATATTTACTACAAAATACTAAATTGGGAAGATCATCAACTTTCACGTCTAATTAATTTTCCGGTTGGATGCTGGTAGTGCCTTTACAGGTGCTGCGTACGGGTAGGAAACATGGAAATGCGGTCGTTTAAACTGATTGGCAAAGCCCAATGTAACCCGGTTATCTAAAGGTTTCCATCGGCGGCATTGCAAAAAGTACTTCTGCGAGCTATTACCAACTCAAAATTTGTGAATTATTCCAAGAATTCAAAATCATCGCTTCAATCTACGATCTTAATTCCTAACAAACAACTACATTCTAACGTTTACTTTTATATTTCTCTAATGCTTTACCATTTTCCGTTTCTTTCTCATTTGTTATAATATTATATATTTTGATAAATTTAATTAATCTTGGCTTACGATTATTCCTGCAATAAATAACTTTTGCCCAGCCATATCCCATATATCAATACAATATTTAGGTAATTTATAAAAGTCAGTTGTGTTATTTTATTGCATTTATTTCCATTCAATAGCATACCAATCATTTTCTATAACTTCGACAGCTAATAAATTTAGTCTTAAAACTACGACGAACTTCATTTTAAAATTACTGTTAAGTAATGAGTAATCGGTGAAATAAAATATTTTAGCAAAAAATGTTAATCCCGTTTTTTTAAGACTACATTCTAGGAAGGATGAGCTATCAAATCAAAGAAAGCGTTTGTTACAGTCAAAATATTGCCAAAAAATAATAGTGCATATCTTAAATGTACATCTTAAAATTGAATAATCATTAAAAGAATAAAATTCTTCAGAATTGGGTTATTGCAAATACTTCGTTATATACATTTAAGCAATTTGCTAATGCTGATATAGACCACCTGGTACGGATCTCTCAAAGCAAGGTTAATAGCCTGCAAGTCTAATTGTGCGCTTTTTCATTAAGTTAATTAAAAAATAAACGTTTGCATAAATAACAAATCCATAAAAAATACTAATTTTGGTGTTTCAACAAATAGGCTTAATTAGTCTTTTTAAAACCAGAACAAACCTGTTTTCAAATTCTTGTGCTCAAAGAATGTCTGAATAAACCAAATTTAAGGCATTGAAAACAAAGCTGACCTAAAAATTAAAAGAAACTTTTACTTTTCAGGTTAAAATACAATCTAGGCATATACGTAAAAAACTGTTAGGCATTTCAAAATCCTAAAAAAGGATCGCCTTATCATTTCAATATAATTGTAATATTAAGATAGTATGTTATCAACTGCAGATTGAATGTGGTGTAAATGCCCAAAAGTGTGTAGGAGTAAAAAGTTTCGGCTACTGGTGAGTATGGTTAAAAAAGTTTTTTGTCGAGCAGGTTCGGCATCAAAAAAGCTCTACCCCATATCACTAATATATATATATATATATATATATATATATATATATATATATATAATAATAATTGCTTTAATTCCTGTATCAAATACATGATAAAAGAGAATAAGTTCNNATATATATATATATATATATATATGCTGCATATATTACGGATTGTAAATTTTTTATTTAATTTTCTTTTACCCAGGAACAAATTTATGCATTTGTAAGCTGCTTCTCAATATGACCTATTATTTGAGTTGATGATATTAAGTGCAAACTCAATTTAAAATGTGCATTCGAAGCGAAGGCTTCTTAATTTGGGGTCAGGCTGGGTTATAAATCTCAACTTAAATCATACAGATTTCAAAACATTATTATAGAACAGCCTTTACAAATGTTTGCCTAATGTATAAGTTCTAATAAGTAAAAACCATAATGTGTTATGCATTTGATTTATTTATCCTTATATATATATATAATTTTTATGGAAAAATTCGGCTGCTGACCTCAGATATGGATATGATGGTTTTACATATTTACTAAAAAGTAATTTTTTAAAAACAGAAATTCAGCCTTCTATTGTGGAAAAAAGCAAGTCCTACATCAATTTTTAAATTGAATTTGTAATCCTAGTAAAGAGTTCACAAACGGAAAATTTGAAATAATTTGTTGGGTACTGCTTCCACTCATAAAATATTTACAAGTAATGAAAAATGGTGTCTTTTTAGTTAGAAAGATATATAGTAAATGCGATCCTAAAAGAAAGTCAGTTATTGGAGCGAATTCAAACTTTTAAACAGTCATTTAAATGACATTTCGCCACAAGAAAACTCAGTGATAAGAATGTTATTGCGTTTATTCAACCGATTTTCCTCTAAAAGTTGAAATTCTGATCTTGTCAATCAATTTATTTGATTTGGCCACATAATTAGAATAAGCAAATATGAAAACAGCTTGGAAATAATATTTTAATATTAATATTTTAATATTCAAATTATTTTCAAATCTATATCTATATTCATCATTTTATGCATTTCTACATGACTGTAGTTTAAAGTAGATTGGTGAAAACTGAATCCATACGATATAGAGGTAAACTTATTTTTACTAAACAAAATAAGATATTGCATCGAGACAGACATATAACTCTTGTACTAAAAATATAAATTTGACTACATATTCAATGATACATTGGAGATAAAACTCTGGATTTCATACAACCTACGTCTGCAGAAGAACCACAATTGAAGCCCAATAAAATATTTCAGATAAAGTGAATGCCTTAAACCTTAACTATAAGCAAAATGATAGCTGTTTAGAAATGATATACATTATAAGCATTTAACTACATTTAAACTAAACTAGATTGCAGTGTAGTCCCTGAATATAAAACTTATGGAAAACGGTTGGAAATGATAAATTAATTAATGAAAATTTTCCCAAATAACAATAAGGACTAGAGATTTACTGGTCATAATAGTTACTTTGAAAAATAAAGAATGTTATCCAAAAATATTACACTTTATTCTAATAATTAAAACTTATAGATTTGTACGAAATAACCATATACATTTAATGATTCTATTTCTACATTGGGTACTTATGATAATACATGTATACTACCATTTTGAAAATGTGTGAAATAGTATTTAAGTTTTCTACTATTTTATATAACAAATTAATAAATGGGGAAAGATATAGATATGTTAATAAGAAGTTAAGTTCATTGAAAATATTCTGAAACGCTGTTAATTGAAAGTGATATTTTGATTGCTTTGGATACAGTGCTATTTGGAACTGTTGTAACCCAAAGTAGGAAGTTAATAACCATAATTGCGGTTTGCTTTCAAATTTGTTAAAATTGACAGAAATTAATAATATATACTAGAATACTTTGTGAGAGGCAAAGCTCAATAAATTCATTTGGAAATACTCCCATTTGAAAATTATGCGAATAATACCAATTGACCCACAGCTGCTTCCCAAAACAAATTGCATATTCTACGTTGATTAAGAAAAGAAAAAATTACATAGAAAAGCCTCAGGCTATTTGTTAAATAATAGCTTTAAAAATTTACTTTGTCATTTCTCAAATAATAATGTTTTTATTCCATTCCAAATTGCAAAGATTGTTTGACATATATGATTAAAAATAAGGAAAACTTTTTTAAGAAAATTATAATTAATTTTTATGAATTGATGGATCTAGCTTCAGGCAACCATCAAAGTTTAATCTTGTTGCAAAAATGCTTTTAAGACGGTTGGCAGTGGAATATTTAGAGCGATTTGATTATCAAAATTGAAAACCTGTAATAAAAGAAATAAGGGGATATAAGATACAAATATTGAATTAGCAATGGCAAAGTACGTTTAGAAATGTTCTCATCAAATTCCAAGCAGAAGCATGGGCACTGGTGGAACCATATTGCATTTGAAAACGTGAATTCAAGAACATTTATGTAGATAATTATAGCTCAAAATTTAATTATATATACCATAATGTAGAACAATCCATTGGCCTTTCACTATTTATCACAAATTGTATAGAATCAGGCTTGGTTTCTCTAATATAGTTTAGCATTTCTCTTTGTGTCAGAGATTTATATAGGGCAGCACAGTTATATATAGCCTAGCCTAACGAA
Organism: Hofstenia miamia; assembly: GCA_900660155.1. Taxonomy (NCBI): domain Eukaryota; kingdom Metazoa; phylum Xenacoelomorpha; order Acoela; family Hofsteniidae; genus Hofstenia; species Hofstenia miamia. The sequence continues at coordinate 583,146 of CABFPE010000298.1, forward strand.
ATAATTAAGAATAATTGTAACTCTTAACTCGACTCGAACTCGCGAGTTAGGCTTACGGTTTGACTTAAACTCTCGAGTTACGCTTCAAATCTAAGAAAGCCAACTCGTTATATATATATATATATATATATATATATTAAAGAATGACAATATGGGCNGTTGACTACAAATTAGAAATCTCAACTTACAATAATCATCTGGGATCTGCAGGTTTCAATTTGAAATCTCTAAGCACTGTAGTATTTACAAAGCCCACAGTTTCATATGCAAGTAATCTTGTTGAAACATGGCCAGTGGAAGACTTATTTACAAAACGACATTACTATACAGATCAACCAATGGTAAGTATAATATATATATACATATATATATATATATATATAATTATTTTCAATATTTTAATTTGGAAGAGAAAATATGAAATTAAACGTTGTTGGAACTGTTGCAACTTGCTGTAAAATGTTGGGCAGTAAAGCCACGTTATCTCCTTGGGAAGAAGTAGTTATGGAGACTATTGGTTGAAATTGACATTGAAATATTGCTCAATCAATTAAGATAGAATGGAGTGTTTATAAACTATAACATTCTCTGCTGCAATTTCTATTAATGGCCTTACATTTATTACAAAATCATTAATCCATTTTTCCAGTTTAGAAAGCGGCCTAAAATATATTGTCAGCAAACGGAGTCATAGTGCTTAAAGAAATTTGTAGTATCTTAAGTTATTCTATGTAAATTTTTAGTGTATTTTAGTGACTATTTTTAGTATTTTTAGTGTCTATTACTTAAATTTTACCCGTTTCCATGATATACAAGTTTCCTACTCCTAATATCTTCAATTTAAATTTTGCTCGAAATCGGATTTTAGTCTAAGATTGAACAACGATAATTATATATATATATATATATGCCTAAACTGTGTTTGGATTTGGTTGTAAGTTAGGCCACGGTTAGACTAGTGCGCGTTCGATTTCCTTGTGATCGTCACATCGCTAATTATCTCGTGTGGTTAGACATGCGATTCAATCAAAATCGGACAGATCACTTTTGAACCAATCACTAGTCTAACCGTGGCCTTAGAGCAAGTTGAGATTTTCCAATTCGAGTCGAGTTTTAAATTACACAATACACGTGTGAATCAAATGAAATTTTTTGCTGATATTTGCAGGTTAAGGATGATTTGAAAACTCAATTCGAAATTAAAGACAAAATCATTTTGAGTCTAGTACTCGACTCAATTAATCTCAGGGCCCTAATCAAACGCATTGCATTGCATTGGTATTAGGTTTGGGTCAAATTTTACATACTCAAATGAATGTGCTTCCAATGGCATTATTCTATTTGTTTAGGCTAAGATTAAGGAAAAAAATTGAGTGTAATCTACTTCAACTAACTTGCCCTATCCATGCCATAGCATTATTTTTCATTCTATGGCGAAATACCGCTGTCTTAAATTATCAAAATTGTCAAAATCTAACTAACATATGTGATGGAATCAGTGGAAATCATTAAAGATTATTAAGATATAGTGATTACATGGTGTCCCTATCCTACCTGTACTGTAAAAAGGTTGACATAACAGAATCATGTTTCTTAGGTTCATTAAGTGAACTTTGCGGTGAGAACTCTTTGACTAAATTTTGTAGCAAGCTTTGTTGTAGTAATAACTATATGAACTGTCAAAACAGGAGGTAATTACCTCGCGTTAGTTGGCTATTAACTGCTTGTAAAGTGCGAAATATATTACGCAAAACTCATTAAAAACTTTATTAAAGTCTGTGTCGAGACAGCCTAAAACAACCTAAGGATAATAAATATTAATGAGATTTATGTTATATTAATATATAAACATTTTGAATCAAATTAAGGTTCGATGACAGGAAAATGAACAGGTGTAAAGAAAACAACATTACAAAAGAGACAAGATTTCAAATTAGCAGTTTCCGTTAATTCTTAATGTATTTTACATGGAAATCTTAGAAGTTCATTCTATAAAAATGCATTATACATCATTAAGTGTAATGAACAAAAATGCATGGAAAGATAGAAATGACATTTGAGCGGTAATCATATAGAATAGCTTACCATTCAGGTTTATTCAAAATCAACCCTACAAAAATCCCAAAATAACAACCCTTATGACATTGACCCTATTTCCACTAGGACTTTTTTAAAATCTGTGATGGCTTCCCGAAAAAAATTTTTTAAGTGCTTATAACTTACGAACTAACACTACTCTTCTTTCTTTTTTGGCAATACCGCAGTCAAACTCTGATTTTGAGCATGACGCACCTGAATTGGACTCACAAGGCTTTTCCCCAGAGAGCAAAATATTTTAGGGTAGCTGTTGTTTCCAAGGACATTTGACCGACTCATTATCTGAATATTAGGTATAGTGAGAAATTAAATCTTTTACAAGAATCTTATTGAAAAAAATTAAAGTTTTTATATACTTCAGGCACAGGAATAATGCCTAACACAAAATTTCATTATTACATGAGTGCGCACAAACCCATAAATGTGTCCATTTCAAAGGCTTTCAATATTTCTTAACAGGCTTGATTAAAATTGTTCAAAAACATGGACAAAGCAGTTGTTCCTTTATGATAACGCTAGTGGAAATAGGCTTAATGGTACAAGGGAATGCGAACAGGGTTCAAGTTCTGATTTAAAAATATAAGTTATCGAGTTCAAAAATATATGTAATTATTGTTAAAGTTTTTGCAAAAAGTATAAATACTTATGCACTTTTCTGAAAAAATCATTTGTCAAACGATCCATTGCAAACTCATAATCAAATTTCACAATTGATTTCTATAGTATGTCTACAGTATAACCGTATGATATTTTGTGATTATTTCGCTTTCTGTTGTAGACAAAAGTTTTCAAATAAAAGAAATGGTACAATCTTAATGAATACTTGATTTTCCAGAAAAATGCCCGAAATCTCATTTATAATTTCTACATTTCATGTCAATGGGACTCATTAATAAAACATTATGCCCTAATAACCGAAGAATTATATGCATACATTTCTGCCTATGGGTAAAAGAAAGTTTTTCAAGATTCGCTGGAGGATTGCTTTGAACTTTTATAATTGACTTCTTGTCTCGGACAATCAAAAATGAAAAATCTAAAAGGAATTCTAATGGTTTATTGGACGTTGCCGACAATTGAATTGACTTGATTCCATTTTTCGTGTGATTTAAGAATAACTTTAAAAAAATTTCCTTGCCGAGGTGTGTTCATGTATTATAAGACGTCAATTAGAAGAAACGTGAAATAAAATTATTCATTTATTTTTAACGCGAAGTGTGTTGCTGTTTCAATTAGCAGAAAAGCCATTTAATTGCATTTAGTTAGAGACAATATAAGAATTTTTTTAGAAATGTTCTCACAGGAATTCAAATATATGCATTTAGCTGTCGATAAAAAAAGGTGGTAGACTATTTTTAAAACTGGTTTAAGACAATAGCTAAAAACATATATGCGCGCCATTATTCTACTGCCCAACTGTAAATATCGAGATGGCGTTTCTCATATGGTAAGAAATAGTGTTTTACTTCATGCTATATATATATATATATATATATATATATAATTATGGAAACAAATATTGGTCTATGCAGTGTATGAAAATTGTAATAGTTAAGGAAATTGTGTTCCATATAAAATGTTGCGAAGCAGTTCAGACTTTACCCGTTCACTTACTTAAGTTTCTAAAATGTGTTACTTACGTCTTCATGCGCACACATGTTTTTGATGATATTAAACTGACTATATGTATAAATACAAGACTGTGTATAAATGAAATAGTGTATAGCATTCCCAGTATGATTTGTCTATATTTTCATTTCTGAACCAAATTCTAAAATCTGCTTGATAAAAGCTTTTAGAGACATAGTTGAAAGGGGAAAATGTCTTAGAACATTTTTCTGAAGGATTGGACTTTTTCTATCATTTCCTTGTGCTGACAACATGTCAAACATCTGATAGAATAATTTTAAAGACAAAAGAATAGTCCAAGAGGCTTAAAATTGTTTTATTTTAAATTATTTTAATAAATGTTTCTACACAAAGATGTTTATTAATAGAATAATTCTCTGATGACTTGAATATTGTAATTGTAAATATTTGCGAACATACTTTGTGCTAATGCTCTAAATCCAGCATATACAAAAGTAATTAGGAATAATTTTTGGAAAAAAAGAAAAACAATATTTTTATTTGAAGTGAGTAAATATCAACTGCTTAACTATATTTAGGTTGTAAATGGATGGAACTCCCATCATTCTTATCTAGACTGCGTTTATTACCACTTCAAGAAGGTATTAAAGTATGTTTGTCAATTTCTTTGTCACTTGATTTTTGGCAAAATTTCTCATACTTTTCCACTAAAAATGGCAATAGCTTGCTTGCCCTGAGGAAACCTACTATAGGTTTTAAATCTGAACAAAATCCCTGTCTAGATACAGTAATGAAAATAGTATTGTTCGGATTGATTCCCTTTTTTAATATGTGCATAAAGTTTTTTATTTACCTTAAAAGAAAAAAAATTTCTTAATAATGTAACTTGATATGGATATAATTGCCACTAATCAGACAAATGCCAAACTGAATATGTGGATGTCGGTAAAAAATCGCCCGTTCGTTGATCTTCTCAAAAGTCATAGTATGTTTAGTCCTGGTTTTACAAGAATTTTTCAAAACTGTGATGGTTTCCTCATTTGTATCCCGGTGTGACAATCTACGACTTGTCTGAACTGGGTTCATACAGTTTTCCTTCAGAAAGCAAAATATTTTAGGGTAGCTGTTGTTTCCAAGTGCATTTAACCGACTCATTATCTAAACATTAGGTGTGATAAGAATTTGAATTTTTTACAAAAATCAAATTTCTCATTGAACAAAAACTATAGTTTTCATATTCTTCAGGCACAAATTCATAGATGTGTCCATATCAAAGGCTTTCGCTATTTTTTTAACAGACTTGAATAAAATTTTTCAAAATTGTTAACAAAGCGGTTTGATACTTTAAAATAATGCTTGTAAAAATAGGGCTAAACATGTAATTTTATCCCAATGATGAACAAACTGTAAAAGCCGTTCTTAAACTAACTTTGAAAAGTCTAGCCAATTGGGTTGAAAATACGAAATTTTATCTCACGTGCCACATTCTCTAAACTTCCCAATTCTGTCTATTGAGTACTAAATGTTTTCTATTTTAAAACTGTTTGAATTGATCTAAGGATATCGGAACAGTCGTTGCATAAGATAAAATTTCATTGCTTGTTTCTTTATATTTCCATTTATGAAATTGTAGACTTCATTTTAGAAAACGGCATATTTATTCGATTAATAATTCATAAGCATTTATATGAATTTTCAACAATGAAATTTCTACTTCAGTTTGAAAAGCGAAAGTTTGCAATTACCGCATTCACAATGGTAAGCCTGCATTTCGATAATCAATACAGCAAAAAGTTAAAACGAATCTGTTGATCAAGGCGCCATAGTCAATATACGAAGTTTCCTTCAATAAGTGAGTGCCAGATGAAAACGTTTTCAAAAATATTTCTAAGATCCTGTCCTCAAGAAATTTAATTTATAGTGTACTTGGATATACGTATTTAGAAATATCATCTTCCAAAAGAACCCGTAAATTATTCTAATTAACTGACTATTTTTCAAACTTATGCACCAATCATGCAGCCACGTAACATAATGACATTAAAAATGTTCTTGATAACTACCAACATTAGTACTAGTACATAAACTTTTTGATGGGTAAACAGATTTACTCTATAATTGACTGAAAATCACTCATTATTAATCAACAATGCATCTGAAGTTGACTTCGAATACATAGAATACAGTAACTTTCTCATTCTATCATTTTCTTGTTGCACACCAGCCTATGCTATATATATATATATATATATATATATATAATATAATATATTATATATATATATTTCATTATATAATACATTGTAAAACAAAATAATGGTTCCAATTATACTTTTTCCATTTAATAAAACCAAGATGATATACATTTATCTAATAATATAGATGCTGCAACTGAAACAAAAAAGACTAAAAACAATAATGAAATTGAATTATAAGTGTAATTTCAAACGAAAGTAATTTATTACAAGAGATTTTCAATGTGGTGGCCATCATTTGAGTAACAAAGTCAGTGAGAACTACAGGGTTCACTATGCAACGGATCAACCACAGAGTGACGATATTTGTCCGACACACGTTGACGATTTGATCGGCCCCATATTCCTAGGATGGACGGACAGTGTTTCTAAAAACGTTGACGCAACTTGTGTAATGTCCTTTCTTGTCGAACATTTCTTTGAATTGCCTTAGCTCTTCTTCACAATTGTCAAAAGTTATTGCAAAAGATACCACAGTTACTATCTCTTCATTTATAAAGTCTTGATCGCGAGCGTTAAAACTCCTTGAAAGTAAGTTCAATTGCTGCAACTAATCAAATCAATAATCGCGTTTTAATAGTAATAAAAATGATGATTCTAAGTTCATTCAAATAGTGGCTAAACTAAGTGAAGCACCCCATATATATATATATATATATATATATATATATATATATCATGTTTTATGTGCAGATATATGGTATATCTGGTTTGACTTTATAAATTACATTTTTATTGTAGGATTAATTATATGTAATTCAATGTGTAATTAATAATAATCTTGTTATAACCATTTGAACCATTTCTTGCTAAGGGCAATTTTAATGAACTCTTGACAAACGTGCTGCCTCATATTGTAACATGAAGAGAAATTTTCATTCAGATCAGAGTTGCATCATTTGATTATCCATGATTTCTTAAGTGTTTCTTTCAAATCATACATTCAATTCAGAGGCAATTAGACAAACAAATATACTGATAAACTGCCTTCAACACTTAAAAATATCATAATCTATCTGAAATTCTTTGAAGCAAAACTAACATCACTAAAATATCTTGATAAATTAGCGATTGCAAAGAAATGTACTCCATGTTAATTGAATTTATTAATGAAATGTTTAAATAAGCACATGTGTTATTGTTAGTGTCTAATGAAAAAAATTAAATTAATACATATTCCATGCACACTACCCTAGACGTCTATTGAAGGCTTATATAAAACTGGGCATGTTACTTCATTACTAAGTCGGTGATTCCTCCTTTTAGCGATAATAGTGTTTACTTAAAAATCCTTATTTCCAATATCTAAGTTTAGGAGGAAAAATTAAGATAAATTCAAAATCCATTTTTGGAAATCATAACCAAACGTGTTTATTATCTTATTATATTGAAGTTTCTCACCTTAAGAGCGCATCCATGCATATAAACATCTGATTACAGATTACCTCTCATTTGTTCATTACCCGATCTTCCAGTCTCGAAATTTATGAAATTGGACATGCATCACAATCTATGAATAATCAAGGCAATGAACTGAACATATTTTCTATATTAGGTCACATCAGCATAGTCTTTTTGCATTTATTATTAGAAGTTGTATTGATTCAGAAGTAGGTATACACTTTCTTTCAAGAAAATCAGATGAATATCAGCATAAAATATTTTTTGACAAAAACAGACTTTTTTGGACAACTTCACAAAAATAAAACAAGATTTTTTTCAAATTAACATTTCCGCCTTGTTATTTGATGACTGTTTGCAAGCACAATCGCTTTTTTTCCGAATTCCATCAGGAATTTGTTTGATTTCTTCTTCGATAACTACATTATTTTACATACTTAAACAAAACTAGTTGTCCCAAAGAGCAAACACACGAAGTTTTAAAGCAATGTGTTTCATGTCAAAGGTACTCTCTTTTCCTCAAGTGTTTTTGTGATAGTTGTATGAATTGCAATTTGGTTGTTGTTAGTATTTAGAGGCTGTTTATTTGCTGAACATTTTTTCTTATTGACACTACTATGAAACAAATTTTGTGGCTAACCATTATTTTCAGATTTTTTGTGACTTTATCAGACCTTTCTGTTACACTTTTCTATGATTTGAGAATGAGTCGATCATTTTATTTACAAAACATAAAACAGTATAAATGTTATAACGATCATCCCAATATGGAGCAACTAGAATTTAGACGCACACACACTCATATATANGCACAGGCGTTTAGAAGAGAATTCTCAAATACTTGATCAAACCCTAGTTGTTTACTTCCGTAAATATAAACTTGCACCAATTATTTGCTGCAATTCTATAACCTTTAAATTTCTAAATATTAGATTAAAAATTCCCTAGAAATTCTGGTTCTTCAATTATCAATATTTTGCAACAATCTAGGTGCATTATGTAGGAGTGTATGTCTGCACATCAGAATACATGAAGAAGAAATGTTTAAATTTACCTCAATAATAAACAATAAATATATTTTTTAAATTTTCATGTAGGCATTAAGCATTTAATGATTTTACAGAATTAAAGCATGGACAATATGAAAACTTCCTCTCCTTTTCAATTTTTTAAACATTTCTGGTTTATTTCAACAATAGATATCGTATATTTCTTTAAATACAGGGTGTATCAGAAGTAACCGTCGAACTTTTTAAGAAAAAATACTACTAATTTTAGTAAATATTGTATTGATGAAACCAATAACATTAGAACAAACAAACATATTTAAACATAAAAATAAGATAGTTTAGTACATTATTGTCGTTTATTTTCAAAATGACCTCCATTGGCATTCATACACTGTTGAATTCTTCCCCTTAATGACAGACAAATGTTGCGGCACAATTCTTCATCAAAAGTTTCAAATGCTTGTCTTATTAACATTTTCAAATGGTCCAGATTTTGAATTTTATTTTTAAAAACCATTTCCTTTACAATTCCCCACACTGAAAAATCGAGTGGTGATAAATCGGGGCTACGGGGTGGCCACTCAACTGGACCACGTCTACCGATCCATCGATTCGGGAACAAATCAATGAAATAAATTTATGCTTAAGTATCTCTCAGGTTCATAGAAATTTCAATGAAATAAATCTCTATTGTTCATGAAAATCAATGAAATACAATTACATTGTCCTAAGCTATTCCGTGTTGAAATTAGAAGTTGTCATGAAATTGTCATTTTTTTAAAGTTCGACGGTTACTTCTGATACACCCTGTATAT
>CABFPE010000298.1:640002-672184 GCA_900660155.1 Hofstenia miamia
TATATATATATATATATATATATATATATATTAATATATATATGTTTTAATGTTTTAATTAGTATTTGAAATATAAGAAAAAATTCACTTGAAAACTTAAATTTTGCAAATATCAAAAAACGTTTTCCTTAAATTTAATCAGCCCTGCTTTGCTGACTGGTGCAATAATTCTAACATCTAACTTTGTCTGCTACATGCAAAGAACGTTTCTGAAAACTCCCACTTACTTTGTGCTGATGTAATTTGATGTGAGTAGGCAGAGAATTTTATTAATTGAATATACATGTATATCAAGTGATATATTCTCTAAACGATAAAAATGAAGATTGCAATCCTGGTAATAATTAATTGTAACAATACTTATATTACTAAATTAGTGGCGCGGTAGGAAGAACGTATGAAACTTGACATATGTGATAACTTGGCAGTAAGGCATAGTACTTAGCAAGGGGTTGCAATATGTTATAAGGTGGTTACTTCAAAAATAGTATTATTATTATTATAATGACTCTAAATACCAATATTTTTCACCTTCTCGTAGTCATGCACCTGAGTATGCTTAGCGCCTTGTTGCAAGCATACATTTAAAGATAAATAAAAAATACAAGCATATTATCTATATTTACTACCTCTTATTTTAAGGGATATATTGCTTGGATAAGCAGAAAAGCATTATTTTCATTAAACCGTTATGTAACTTGTTCTATTAAATGAATTATTAACAACATTTTGAATAAAATTTATGTAAGACATTGTTAAAATTTTTTAGTGAAGCTCCAGTAGTTTTGCAGAACTTGTAAAAATACACATAAAAATTAAAGTAAACACAAATTTCATTTTCCTATAGAATTAATTTTTAGGAAATTCTTGGATAAAATAATAGCAGAATATAAATGCTTATATGTTGCAGCTCCCTTTTCTTAAGGTTTGTTTCCAAGCAAACGCCTAATTGCAGTAATTGATTTCAGTGCAAAATTGCCAGTTAAGTTTTGCCATGCGCAGTTAATAATAATATATCTGGAAATTAAATTAAATATATTGATAAATCGTTGTCAGTTTTGCCAACAATCGCCATTATCTCACTTAACATTACAATACTATCAATGACAACATTTTTATACGTTTTCCATAAATATTTATTGTATTAAGGTTAACAATGCAATTTAAATTTCAACAGAATTGAATTAGCGTTGTTGATTGACTAAAGCGGATATGCACCTATACACCTATTAATTGGCAATACCTTACGTAAATTATCCAATCAGGTTCACAATGTAGTGCTTATTAGCCTCTATGAGTCAAAAGACACTATTAGTGGCGTAAAAGAATAATCATTGGGGCAGGGCTAGGCTTGGGCCTAAGCAGTACCGTATTTAGAGGGAGGCAAGGGGGCGATGTCATGGGTCCTAGAGGTCGACGAATTTTCAAAAATGCTTGGTTGCATACAGACGCCACCAATTCAAAACATCACCAGTAGGGTAGAAACGATCTATAGATAAATAAATATCAAGTTCACTATTGGAAGCAGACGTGATTTTGCTTTACAGTTTACCACCTTTCACTGTTTTCTGGCAGATATTTCACTTTGCATGTCTTAAATTTTCGGTCTTTTCAAAATAACTCTAAGCTAAACTGCGTCCAGGAGCCATAATAAACTTAAGCACACTACTACAATGCCCGTATTTGGTAATGTAGCAGCCAGGCACGTTGCGGTCCGCACTGACTCACACTGCACAACTGCCTGCATGGCCAAAAAATTAGGAAAACAATTTCACACTGACTAATTTCATTTCATCAAGTGTTATGTAGCGTTTAACTTATTGTAAAAACCGTAAAAACCGTTTTTAAAAAGTATCAGTTCAGTTTTGAAAAAAGACTGTGGTTTCGGTTTTGGTAAAGTTACTGTCGACCTCTAATGGGCCCTGCCCTTTGGGGGTCCCCGCACTAAACAATTAACAAAGAAAAGTTATTAATAAACTTATGAAAATTAAAATGAAATCTTCCACAATATGAATTCTGCAATTATATAGCTATTTGAATTTGAACATTTAGGGTATATATTTTAATATCCACACTATGATTTACAACAATTAGACTCTTTTCGAGTTTAACGTTAACACTTTGATGACCGTGGGGTAAGAAATTCTTAGATGCTGCCAATGCTGAACATAGTAGTTCTAATTGCACTATATCTGTATCAGTCCAGATGCTTATACTCTATTACATACTTAAGCTGGCCTCGTTAATTTATACCACTTTAAAATGCTTATGTCTAAATGGTACTCTTGGATGTTTTACCTCAGCGAGCTTACATTGACTCTTATACAGCACTGGACTGAGAGTAAACGCCAAAAAATGCAACATAGCAAGAAATACAGTAGTATTCCTCAGCAGAAATGTAACCAAAAGCAAAATCACAATAATTGATAACACAAAACAGCTCATCAATAAAATACAAGCTCCGCGATCTATAAAAGACGTCCAATGTATCCTCAGCTTCGTCAACTATTATCATTTTTTCATTTCTAATCTAGCCAAAAAAACACATCATATGTCAAACCTCCTGAAAAAACAACATCAATTCGAATGGTCTTGGAAACACCAGGAAGAACTGGAAAACTTGAAAAAAGCAATTAAAAACATGAAATCGCTTAACTCACCAACCCCAGATGACCCTTTCATTCTGGATTGTGACGCCAGCACAGTCGCCATGGGAGCTACACTAAGCCAAATACAAAAAGGCGAGGAAAGACCCATACAATGGTTCAGTAGAAAATTAAACAACAGTGAACTAAACTATGGCGCAACTAAACTGAAAATGTTGGCAATAATTGAATCACTGAAAAAATTCCGACATTTCTTATTGGCGAGAAGAATTTCACTGTATGAACAGACATCAGTAGCCTCTGTTGGCTCAAAAAATACGTAGGCGATCACTCAAACATTATCTCATGGTGGATCAAATACATAAACAATTTCAACTTCATGATACAACAGTGAAAAGGTAAACTACATACGAACGCAGATATCTGGACAGCATTGCCACAATATCAAAGAGATCTCAAAAAACAACATGGTCTGCAACAAGATTTCCAATTTATACTTAAATGTCAATATGAACAATTACCAGATATTAATACAGATAGAAATGGTCACCTGATAAAACCTCTATTATTTATTTTTATCAAAGAGAAAATCACAGCAGAGGAGATTGCCAAAGCACAAGCCAACAATAAAATTCTCAGTCAAATAATGGCATGTTTATGAAACCCAACATATATAATGGAATCTATGGCAACAAGACACTACCACAAACACAAATAGAAAGTAACCAATTCTGGGATTCATTTACATGGCATCAACCACGTGAAACTTAATAGCACTACTAGAATACTATAAACGCAAAGTCATATGAAGAGTTCACAAACAAGGTCATAAAGGCGTGTACCAAACCAAACTGATGATACATGAAAATTTCGTAATGCCCTACCTACATCCAACCATTGAGGATGTCATTAACAAATGCCAATCCTGCACCCTCCTCAACAAATCACGTTTTCCAGGACAACAAGCTGAACTCGAAAAAATACAAGCAGAGTACACTAATGAGATCATCAGTGCCAACATAGAACAACTATCCAAAGACAACGAAGGCTACTCCTATGTACTTCTTATGGTCGATCATTTCACCAAATATTGCAAGATGATACCTCTAAAAAATATCATGGCACTAACCACAGCAGAAGCAATAATCTACAATTGGGTGTGTGTGTTTGGTCCGATGACTCAACTCATTACCAGCCAAGGAAAACAGTTTGAAAGTTGTCTATTCCAAATGTTAGAATCCAAGCTAGAAATCCTCCATTTGCACACAACTATAAATCACCCTCAAGCAAATGGTGCCATCAAATTAGTAAATCAAACACTCTTAAAACTTATGTGAACAATCACAGCACATGTTGATGACAAACAATGGCGAGAAATTTTACCAATGGTGGAATACTTTTATAACACCTCAACACACTCAACTACCAAAATCTCTCCATACAAAGCTATGTATGACAATGAAGCCCCCACTCCTGTTTCTATGCTCTTTAAAGGCTACTGCAGTCCAATAGACAACAACTATGTAATGAAACTCAAGTCTAACATCACAAAAACCCAACAAACAATGTGCGTCCACGCTGGGAAAAGCGCAATATGACAACAACGCTATTTCAACAAAAAAAATCTATGGTGAGCCACACAAAATTGGCGACAAAGTCTTTGTATACACACCAGTGTAAGCACAGATTAAAAACAAGTAAGAAAACTATCTTTTAATTGAGAAGGCCCATACATGATTACAAAAGTTCCACCTCATAACAATTATAAACTGGATAACAAAAAAATCACCCACTTCCAGAATATTAAAATAGTGACTCAAAACATCAAGCATGCACAAATCTCAAACCTAGAAGATTCGAGTTAATAAAAACGGATACTAATGAATTCTATCTTAGTTCAGGGTAGCTTAGGGTGGGCGTGTGGCATCAGCACCTATACCGGAAGCATCGTGCTGTTCCCTCCGTCGTTGCTAGAGGTTCCCGTCACTACACATCTCAATTCCTCTCTATTTCCCGCGCTTGATCAGCTACCCTTGCTTACGTCATTGCGCAATATTTAGCTTAGTTCTGCCTAGTGGCAGGTTTTGTTGTTGCTTATTGTTCTCTATGTATAAATAGGGCATTATTGTGCACAAGCGTTAATAAAAAGTTTTAGTTCATGCAAGTCGTGTTCTCTTTGCTCTCTCTTCTATTATTTAGATGGCCATGAGCAGCTAGAATTTATATTACAATAAAATTAACATATGTGACGATATCAATGCTTGAAGTTTATTGGATTTATATGTTTTTACAAGGGAAAGAAACATCGCTGGAGGCTGAGGGGCTGTTTGAATATTATTATTCTCTCTTAAATGGGACAAAAATTAAGAATATCTTGAATAGCCTGAAAATCTGTAGAAATATTTGTCAATCGCCAATTTTCCCTCTTGTAACTCAATGTGATGTTACTATTCATGGCAGCTTTGTTGTCTCGCTTTGGCACTAATTGCCACGTATTCTTAGATGCTGCCAATGCTGAACATATCCATAGTAGTTCTAATTGAATTATATCTGTATCAGTGCAGATGCTTGTACTCTATTACATACTTAAGCTGGCCTCGTTAATGTATACCACTTTAAAATGCTTATGTCTAAATGGTACTCTTGGATGTTTTACTTCAGCAAGATTAGATGCTACGCTATCACTGTGTTTAAACTTTTCTATATTGCTAAATATGATGATGCTAGAATATATATATATATTGATAGCCTGTTGGAAAATCCATCAAATTGTTCATTTAAGAAATGAGAATTTTGAAAAAACAATTGTAATGCACTTGATGCAAATGAAGTATTTGCATTTGAATGAATGAGCAGCAATAATATAAATTACGTTCTTACAATTGAAGTGGTTTTCGATTACTATAGTACTAGTATAGAATAGATACGTCGTCTTCTACTTTGAATTTGGAAAGCAGTAAAAACACCCTAATATTTAAGGCAATCAGAATTATAAATCAAAAAAAAATATGACCACATTTTTATGACAAAATATGACGGAATTTAGTTAAATATGCCCTAAAATATTACCATCCATTTTTCAAAATGACCTATCTAAGAAATATAAAACGTTTTTTTATTACTGAGAACAAGATATAGAACAAATACAAACACTCTCATAATAATAAGCCAATTTTTTAAACCAACTACTTCACTAATTTATAATAAAAGCACATAAACTTCCATATATTATTGTATTAAGATTTCTGTCATAGGCTAAGAGTTTTCTCAACATAGGGAAACATCTCTCAACTGCAGCCGATGTTGCTTGACGCTTTCTTAACTTGGCATACAATTCCTACTAAATGTCCATCCCCTTTCCTTCCATTTATCAGTGAAGCCGGTATTTTCTCATCGTGACTTAATATAAGCGATTATTTCACAGGTATCATTTCCAAGATCCAGGGTAGGAGTGTATAACGACACCTGGTGGATGTGTATAAGAGACAGACATTGAACAACTTTGATTTTTTATGAGAGCAGTCATAATTAAAGCAATTAGATTGTCAACCCTCATATATTCTGCCTGAATACGCATGACACAATTCTACAAAACCTGGCATTGGAAAATTCTTGAAATAATAATGTATATAGTTCCTTTTATATTTTTTCAGCTGCCAGCATACATGGCCAATCCTAGAAATGCGTCGACCAGTGGGTCGGGTCTGGTCAGGAATTAGCTATAATTAAACTTCTCAGGGGTTAGGCCAGGAAGTACATTAATTGAAATNATATATATATATATATATATATATATTAGGGTGCTTCATTTTACCTTTTTCTTCAGATCAAGTTCATTTTAAACCAATTGTGCAATTTTGAGGAAATTCTGATAATTTTCAATTGCCCCCTACTATATTACGTAGCACAACCCCGTCAAGATCTTAACAATATTTGCATTTTTCTATGCTTTTTATGCTAGGCAGTAACCAGACTGATTAAGGCACTTTAAACGATAGGCAATGACAATAAAATAGAAAAATGCTAAACTTTGAGGCATATTAATCTAAAAAATCCCAGAGAATTTTGTCAATTTGTCATAAATATTCAAATTTTATCAGTTTAATTTAGTTCTTTAAAAGATGTTACAATACCATAATTTTGACTTGATTTCGTTTGTAAGCATCTAAACAAAATGCTAATGTATAATTATCAAACCATTAACATGCTATGATATGCTATTATCTATTTTATTAGTTACTTTGTTGGATAAAATATAAATTATAGAATAGACCTTCTTGTTTATTGGTTTCTGAAAAATATAATCACAATGCCATCATATAGAAAAAAATGTTAGATGAAAAAGAAAAAACCAAAAGCGAAGAATCCATGTGAAAGACATCAAAGATTATGTGAATTGACTAATTATGTAAGATACGGATATATATATATATATATATATATATATATATATATATATATATATATATATAGTTTAAATGATTTAAAGCAGTCACAATTCAGCATTAATTTCTAAGTTTTTCTTAATTTAATGAAACTATGCCAAAATATGACTTTTATGTCATTTCAACTACAGATATTACAGTATTTTTCAAAAAACTAAAATATGATTTTTTATGACTTTTGTTTGCCCTATTTATAATGGATTTCATCTCCATGCCACCCCAACCCACAATGCTTATGAGGATCCTCATAAGGGACCGCGTATCCCCACCCCATTCGACAGGCTTGTCTAGAAGACTTTGCAAATCTCAAGATGGTGAAATACATGCCAGTGATTGCTAGAAATAACTTTAAGAATATCATATCATTTTAGCATATGGGTTTAGTGTATTTTGGTATTTTTCTAAGCAATAACTGTGGGCTCTTTTCTTGAATTTCAATTGTCTTTAACTGTATCTCATTTTTCCTTAAAGTAACTAACATCGGATTGCTGAAGAAATAATTTAATTTTTAAGCGTAGTTTATGAAAAAACGACCGCTTTCTAAGCGAATATCAATTATAATTTAATTCGTTAAACTTAAAATATTGGTTGCAAATTTATTTTAAATACATGAATAAACGCCTTCTTTTACGTAAAATTGGGATGAAATGGATATTGCGTTAACTTGCAAATTACATTATCAAAAACTTATTGAAAAAATATTAGGTTCAATTACTTCCGAGCATTTTGAGGTTATACAATTGTGTAATTTTAATAACAAATATATACAATGGAATTTGACTGCTTTAATAAAATGAATAACTAGTTCAAAAAAAGACCCACAACAAAACAGTCAATATTATCTCACGAATATAAAAAAGTTTTGTAAGTTAAGTCACTTGAGGTGAGAACAAATAATAATAATAAATTAATAATATTTGTCATACTGAGAAGCCGATGTACAACTAAAGAGGATAACACTAATGGAATCATTGGAAATAAATGTATTATCAATGTTATATTGTTTTTTACATCTTGAAACTTAAATTTAAGTAGAAAGTAACTTTGGAAATATCAAATACTAAATATCAGGGCTGTAGTAGAATGCATACGCTGGTATGCTCCCCCAGGGGAGTACACAAGATTTTCTGATAGGGCATCTCAGTAGTGATCAAGTAACTGACATTAAGCGGGATTAAGCATTTGATGACCTTAGTTTTTCAGTTTACTCAATTTTATTGCAGAAATATTTTTGGTTTAGCAAATCAAAGTCAATTTTGAAAGTATGAAGGGGGATATTCATCAATGTCCAACGTGCGCATGCCGCATGTCTTCAACCTAAGATGATATCTTACGTTCAGCAGAATATTATAAAGTTTGCATGTGTGTACATGTCTTGTATAGGGTAAACTGGGGTAAAATGGTGGATTTCTTGGGAAATTTTATGCATCTATGGATTGATTAAATAATTAAAATTAGCAATTCTCATGACCAAAAGATATGCACCTGCACGATCCTATGCATGTCTTCAGGATTGCAAAGAAGTGGTGGAGCTTTGAAAAGCAGTTACCCAGAGGAGTAAAACAGTGACGTGTGGTGTAAAACGGGTTTTTTTGAAAAACTTTAGCTAGACAGCATTTATAATTGTGGATATCATGACCTCTTTTTTGGCTAACAACCTTCGCGGTGTTGGTAGAAACCGAACAGTTAGAGATGAGAGTAGGAAAATCAGACAGACCAGTTTTTTCCGAATGTGTTCCAAGCCAGCAAAATATTGAGTGACTCAACTTCACTTAAAAACTTGAGCTCTGACAATGAGATGTTCTCATTTACAAGAAAAGCATGAAAGCATGAGTCTGACATCGTTTCTTAAAGCACAACCACCAATGACCAACCACACTTGCCCCCTCTTTTGCAAGCCATGATTTTAGAATATCTGCAAAGCTCTATTGGCATTTGAACTGCCAAATCCAATCAATTCCAAATAGATAAAGGAAGTCGTTTTTTGGCCAAAATAATGATAAATTTTGTCAATTATTGAATTTTTACTACTGTGAAAATTCTCTTCATGTCAGCAGAAGAGGTGTTTTGATTATCTAAGTACATTTTTAATGCTGTAGGAAGAACTAAATAGTCTACTAACCTTGTCGACTCTCAATTTCTCCCACTGCTTGAGCCAGCATAAGCAACTAATTCACTCTCATCCAAATCAAAGAAAATTTTTGCATTCAAAATCCTAATATATTTGTTTTTTAAACTTGCAGGTTGTGTGTAGGAAGACCATTACCAGACATTTCTAATAAAATTGCTGAAAATTTATTTACCTTCACACAAAAGAAGTTAATATAAATTAAACTGGTGGCTGCTGTGTAAATGTTCATTTATGTCTAGACTTATGGCTTGTGCAAAATTGACCAAAGTAAATATAATTCATTCAAAATGGTAACAAGTGTCACACAAAATGAAATTAATTAACAATTTTGGCCAGGTATTGCTCACTTGATTGATAAAACTAATGAAAAATGCTGCTTCAAATACATCATTTGCCTACCTCTGTTTCATCCTGGTTTAACCTATCCTGATTTTGAATTGGCAATTAGCATATACCCAATGTAAATTTTAGGACTACACCTCTGGTCTTCATGTCATTCATTCAATAGAACATTATATTGAATCATAGGCATTTAATGCTGAGCTCAAGCAGCAACAAGACTGATTTTCTTTATTCAACAAAAAGCCAACATTTAAAGGCATAAGAATTGGAAAATATGTACAACATAACTTCAACTAAGTATTTACAAAGTCAAAGCAGTAGACAGAACCTAAACTAAGGTGACAACATAGCATGTGGCTACAATTAGAATCTATTCTTACCTAGAGATTTTGTATTTTCTTATTCAATATATTTCATAATTTTTGCATTGAGCACATCATTCATTCATTCAAGTTCCAATTTCTTTTAATTAAAATAGAAGGTTTTCAAACATTTGATTGAGAGCTAGTGGTTTTATATCCATATGAATCCTTAAAATTCTGTAATAGAACGATTTTTTGTTTAGTAGTGAGTTGAGAATGCTCACCCTAGTCTCTCTTTGCATGTATTCATTTACATAACTAAGGCTTGGTTGACTTGCTTAACTTATGTTTTACTTTGCTTAACTTACTTTAAGCTAATAGATGATGTAGTTTAGCTAATCTTAGCAAATTATTGTATTATCTCAACCTAAAGCTGAACGTAAAGTCACAGCCTAAAAATTGCCTTTCTACTAATCTATTTGGAAAATATTTTTATAATAGTAATAATCATTTAAACTGAAATAACTGAATACTTGGTATTTGATAAAAATAAATGACAAACATTTTTGTCAACAAAGTTTTAATTCTGTCATTATGAAATTGGGTTGAGAATAATTTACATAGGATTAAGTACTTAGAGAAGAAAAAATTGATGTTCTGTTTCTCTAATGTCATAATAGGTGCAGATTTCAATACATTTACATAATACCAAACATTTGAAAATGTGTACCAAGATAACATTAATGCTAATATTTGGCAGGGTGAAAGTCAATAATAAGCTGAAAAAGTGTAGTACATGCTTTTGACAGATCAGATCATGCCCTACAAATGTTCTATTTTTTGCTACTCCCAATGCATAAACAGCAGTAGTTCCAGCATGCGCTGCTGTTGATGACTACAGGGAACTAATAACAGTTATGTCAAGGGCAGCTGGGCAGTCCTTAGTGCAAGTTAGTTTAAATTGCATTGTAAGAAATGCAATATCTATATCTAACCTTTGTTTTGTAGTCTTAGGAGACTGATCTAGTGATCTCTCAAGCTGATCATGGTTGCTATGATAGATGTTCAAACTGTTGGTACAGTAACTTTCCTCCTGTAAGTTGTGTCCCATTAAGATACTAGAGTTGCTGAGTCAAATATTGGTGAGCTCAGCAGTCATGACCTTTCCTCACAGCCTCTATTCACTTGCAATGCAATTGAACCTATATCACAACTGTGTGATTGCAACCAAGGCAGCATTAGATTTATTGCTATTGAGTGTTTTTGGTTGAATTAGATTTTATAATAAGAATTAGTTTAATTTTGTAATAATTTAAAATTTTCATTAGAAACTATGATAGTGCCATCTATATCTTGAGATACTCTTTTTTTGTTTTTAGTATTGAATTGTTTTTCCATTAATACAAGGGTAAGTAAACTATTATCCACAATGCAGTTATATTTCTTGTTTGTTATGTTGGTAGTAGCGTTGTGAAGCATAGATGGCCCTATGCATGGTTTTGTTGCTGTTAGGCACTACTAGGTCAGTTCTATTGTGTCATGCCATTAACCATGGCATGGAAAAGCAATGTTCAATGATTCGTTTTTTGTGGTCAGAAGGAGTACCAGGGGCTGAAATTCATTGAAGACTTTTGGTACAGTATGGGAACAGTGTGTTATCTCAACAGAGTGTCTACAAATGGATTGAAAAATTCAAAAATAGTCATACAAGTGTTATGCATGACAAAGGAGCTGGACCACCACTTACTGTCACAAATGAGGAGAACATTGAGTGTGTATGTGAAATGATTATGTCAGACAGATGGTTAACTATTAATAAAGTGGCTTATTGTCTGCAAATAAGTCATGGTTCTGCCTACAAAATCATCCACAGCAGACTTGGATTTAATAAAGTCTGTGCAAAATGGGTCACAAAACAACTTACACAGTTGCATAAACAACAGTGCTTGGACATCTGCCAAAAACATTTGGATCACTATGGTAATGAAGGTGATGTCTTCTTAAACAGAATCGTCAGTGGTGACAAAACATGGGTCCAACATTATGAGCTGGTGAGTAAATAGCAGAGTATGGAATCAAAACATCCCAATTCGCCCTGCAAGGAAAAGTTCAAAAGCCAACCATCCACAGGAAAAGGGAGTTTTTTGGTATTCACAAGGTGTAGTACTGGAACATTGTCAGGAAAAGGGAATAACAATAAATAGTGCACATTACAGTGAGATGCTTACTGACAAGTTAAAACCTACAATTCAAAGCAAATGCTGAGGACTGCTGTCAAATGGTGTTGTGTTGTTGCACAACAATACCCACCCACATACTGCTGCCCACACTGTTGAAATGCTTCAGAAACTTCACTTTGAAGTGATGAATCATCCTCTGGATAATCCATAGATAGGCCATAGATTTACCTCAGATGAAGCAGTAAAAGAAGTGGTGCATTCCTGGCTTGCAGCTCAACCAAAAACCTTCTTTTATCAGGGCTTCAGAGAGCATGTGCAACAATAAACCAAGTGCATTGAAAAACAAGGGGATTACATTGAAAAATAATGTACATGTAACTTTTCTATTTGTATTAAAATAAATTTTAAAACTACATTGTGGATAATAGTTGACTTGCTCATGTATATATATATATATATATATATATATATATATATATATGAGTTTAAAAACCTGTTAGTGGGTATTGACATCATATGACGTCCAAACATGTTACATTCTTAGAGTGACCAGTCTTATATGTTGTTGATGCACAATTGCACCATAGCAGTGAGAACATCATGTGATGACTTACTATGTTTTAGTTTGATCAGCATTGTTACTAACATCATATGATGTTTACAAGGAATGTATGAAATCTAGTGTTATAAGCAGGTGTAACTAGTTTCAATTAATGGTGGCAATCTTTAAGTAAAATTATACTAAAGTAGTGACACATTGCATGACAATGCTTGAGTGAAGTAATCATTAACAGGTTAGGTTTTACCTTGAAATTATGATTTTAGTATTGGATGTTCGGCCAGCTGAAAATGCACAAACTTTATCACCTATTTATGGTGGCAGATCATATATATCTTTAGACAATTCCTTTTCTTATCACAGTGCACTATATTTAGCATCTTGACACAGTATTTCATGTAAGATTTGTGACTAGTAAAGTTTTTGTATATATCTAAAACAATTGCTTTCTATATTGTAATTACTAGCCATGATGTTTAGTAGCATTGTTCCTACAAGGTAAGGAAGAGTAAGTTTTATGTCCTATTGGTGCAATATTACAATAAATAGTACCTAAAATGGAAAGGGTATATACAATGGAACATGAAGAATAATATATTAAAGATGCTTTGGATCATTGTAAGTAGAAAGAATATGACTAGCTATTGGAAGAAAAGTTTTGTAAAAAATAGCTTTTTAGTAGATTAAAATGTTCAATGATGAATGGGTGTTTGAGTTACTTATTATGTTGTTCATTACATTGCAATATATTGGATGTGCAGTAAAACATTATATTTAATTTATTTCTGTATTTATTGCTTTAACTAAATACTGTCTTCTGAAATGCATTGTCCTGGTGAAAAAGGCATATTAGCTTATGTAAAGATTTCCATGGTCTATCTGATAATCCCAGGATCCAAAATTCTACCACACATAGATATTGTGGAACAATCTAAGATTTTAAAATATTCCAACTACAAATTTTATTTTGGATTTGTAATGTTCTTACTAGAGATTAAATAATTTGATTAACACTTTATACAATCTTAGTAGCATGTACATTCCAGCAAACAATTTTCTACATTTTTCTTTCTAATTTTGCAATCTGAACATTTTGCAATGTCAAAATTTCTTCAATTTGGTATAACATTTATTGAATTAATTGTGTCTGTATATAGGATGAAAAGAGCACAGAGGTAATATACTTTAGGAAGTTAGTTAAGATCTATGAATTTACATTCAAAAAATTAACAAGCCATTCTGCCAACCATGGGGATATTATTAACTAATTTATTCTAAAATTTTATATTATGTATGGAAAGATATTCCAAAAAAACATTTTGAAACAAAAATTTAATGACTAAATAACCAAGGTGTGATTATATGTATTGTGTGTTGTAGAACATCAGTAGTAGGATGATTCCTCTCAGGCAAATTGGTATCTATCTAATTTTCAAGCAATCTCCTCTGTGAATATTTGCATTATTTATTTATCAACTCATCTGGCTTTAAAAGGCATAAAAATTGTTTGCCTATGGTGGTTTGTACATAATATTGAATAATTTATGAGGATATATTTTGGAGCAAGTGATACATTAGATCACTTCCAGGATGTTGAGTAAGTAGCCAATCTCATCTTCCTAAAAAACCTGGCATATGGTAGAGCTATTTCCATTGCACAGTTTTTGAAAGCATAGAAGGGTAGATTCCTACTTCTATTTGATGTATTCTTTTTTACTGTATAAAACAACTTAATGATATTTTCTTCTGTGAATGAATTACTGAAAAGCACACCTGTATTATTTGGATTAAAATAGTAATCTTTTTTAACATTTTCAATAATATATAGGAAGGAAGTACTCATTTATTCTATCAAGTTGATCAGAATCTTGTCTTTGTTTTTCTCTTGTGGGATTGATTCATTTATTTATTTCCCTTTATAATTTTTGTACTGTTATGTTAATTAGCTATTCTTGTTGTTGTTTTTAAGTACATCTATTTGATTTTGAAAAAAATTCTACATGATATATTTCTTGGTTCAAACCTAGAGTAGAAGTTCCACCTTTTTCTTTATGTAGTTGTACATAAATTAATAATGAACTAAAACAATTTGATATAGTGTTTGTGATAGGTATACCATGAAGTTCAAATCTCAAAACTCTAATAAAATGAATGTATCTAAAGGTTAAAATTATTAAAAGAATGTATTTTTTGGATTATTTCCTGTAATTTTGTTTCCTTGGTAAATGTTTGTCTGTTGTTGTAATGATTTGTGTTGCTTCTCCATAAATGTGTCTGTTGTGGTTTTAGTGTAATATTGAGCATGATAATTTGTGTTATGTTGTTCTTTGAGCTCAGTGATTAAGACAAGACATAATTTTTGAGCAGTTGATTCCTTCAATTCCATTAATTATTTTTTCATCATCAAAACTAATTCTTCTGTGGAGTATATTTGAAGGATTTTTGTTATATTATTGTTGCTTAAAGTAATTGTGTTGTCTTTAAAGCATATTTTGCATTGGTGCTTTTCAACTAAATACTTGTCAATGAAAAGTAGAATTATATTAGCAGTATTGACAACAGTAATTATTTGTTGAGATTCCTTGCTGTTTATGAAGAACTTATTTTTTTCTGTGTCATATTTGGTGTCTATATTTTAGCTGGAGGCCTCTATTACTAATGTAGTGGTTTCTGTTATGTTGTCTTTTTGGAATCAAAGGAAGTTAGCACATGTATAATTCATCAATGTTTATTGTGGCTGGCATGAAAATTCTGTTAATCAATGCTGCATCATTACTAAAACATCCCAAACAACTCCTTTGTTGAACTCAACACACCTACTAGTCTAAATTATTGTAATTTCTGCTGTAATCATTTACACTCTTACTCTGTGATACTTTACAATTGTCAACAACATTGATTGTGTATTTGCTCTTAACATGATCTTTTTGTCTATTTAAAGCTATGAATATTTCTTAGGCAGAGGGTTCATATGGTAGGAGCCATCTGCTTGAAAATTTTAAGTTACTGTTCCTTGTTTTTTATTATTTGCAGTGTATAGATTTGTTTGTTTCAACAGTTAGTTGTCAATATCCCTGCTAATAACAACTCATTCACAAAGTTGCATTTACAATTGATTATTTATTCATTTGATCATGACAAAATCAAGGGTTTTAAGTACTCTGTGTATTAAAAACTTGAACTTGAATGTAATGTCTTGTAAAACTTGATCAGAAAAACTCATAAGAGAAATCTTCAATACCTTAACTTGAACTTGATTTAAAAATTAACTTAAAAATACAGTAAAAATTGAATTATTTGACATTTTTGTTTCTTTATCAATTGCAAATATTTTTTTTAGCTTAAAAAACTCAGAATTATTGCACATAAATATTTTTTTTACTTTAAAAAATTTGGAATTAGAAAAAACTCAAATGCACTTAGAATTTTCTATAAATTAATACTCAAACTCAAACTCAAAATATAAAAACTGCAACTCAAATTGAAAACCTTGATCAGAAAAACAATTTGAATACAAGAATTGATAATGAATAAACTCTCAAATTTTGACATTAACAAATACTAGAAAAACAATTTATATTATATTGATTGCTATTTAAGTACTTGCAAATAATTAGAATGAAGATTTCTGAAGCTACAATTAAGGCTTTGCATATTAATTATGATCTTCTATTTCTAAGGAACTGACACACACACATGCCCACTCACACTTTGAATTTCAGACAACCATGAAGTTTGTGAAAAACCATTAATAATCAATCTTGACTATGAATGAATATCCACTCAAACATAAATCAAAACCAATTTTTTTTAATTGTAATGAATATTGTTAGAAAAATTCAAAATCATCTCATAAATTTGAAACAATTTGTTCTTAGTCAGATTTCAAATGAAAATATTTGAGGTCAAACTGAGTAACTAAACCTCACTTCAAAGAACCTGGTTAAAAGACACAAAGCAGGTGGGACTAAGAATGACTTCCAAATATCCCAAAAGAATTTCAGGGTTTCTTAAACAAGTTTGAGTTAATTGATCTAAATTTAGGTTTTACATTTCAAGTTTTAGTTCAAGTATTTTTAAAAAAAATTCAGTGTTGTGATTTATATATATATATATATATATACATCCTTAAATAGATCTATTTTTGCTTACTGATTGCACAAAGTCCATGTATACTATTTGCAAAAAATGATATGTACAACTATTTTAGAAAATATGTAAACATATTTACAAAACAAATATACAGAATGTACAATTAAATAAACAAAAGCTACAACAATTTAATAAAAATAATAATAAAAAACAAAAACAGCACAATAATAAGGAATAAGAATTAACAATACAGAAAGAGTATTTAGAAATTTTGCCTGACACTTCCAGTTTTTGAATATCCAAATATGAATTGGTTTGTAAGCAGGTTTTCCTTAAGTTTTTTTTAAAAGATCCTAAATCTTATTCATTGTGAAGATTTGAATCTAACTTGTTCCAAAGATTACAGACATTTGTAGTATATGCTCCTTTTCAAAATTTACTTTTTATTTGTACATTATTGACTCATTTGTTTGTTATTTTGTTAAACTTAAATAAACTAAATAATTCTGATTTCAATTAATGTATTTAAACATGTAAACAAGACCAGTATATATGCAAATGAAAATTGGTGAAAGTTTTGATGCTTTATGTATGAAACCACTGATTTCTTGTTTGCTAACATTAAACATCATACAGATACACCAGTTAAACACTCTATTTATTTGCTCTATCTGTGTAAGCTTTGCATCATGTAGTAATATGCATACATACCTATAATGACTTATTACTATAGCATCTACAAGTAATCTTTTTTATTTGTTTGATATATTGAATGCCACATTAGATTTTCTGGATTTTGATGTGAATGAAGTCCTTATATTGGAAGTCTTTCCATTGTGACACACAAATATTCAACTTTAGGCACAATAAGTGGCACATTCTCAGAAACTAATATGTTGCAATTTGGAATAAGTTGTTTTGACTCACATGATGGGAAGGCAATAAACTGGGGTTTCTCCTTATTCATTGTTAATATATTTTGGCTGAAGTTGATCATGAGTTTGTCAATATTTCTCTGCAGGTTTTTTGTAGCAACTATTGGACTTACATGCTGGTTTATTAAACATATGTCATCAGCATACTGTACTATGTTAATAAGAATAGCTGATATATCATTTATGTAAAGGTTGAACAGGATAGGACCTGAAACAGTGCCTTGTGGGAATCCTCTGTTAAGGTGTGTTCTCATTATTGACTTTTATCATCTGTTAAGAAATCAGTGATAAAAGTCAATAGTGTGAACACTCTATCTGGTTTTTTATCAGCTGATAAAAGTCAATAGTCTGAACACTCCATATAATTTTTTTGCAAAACAGCCAGATTACTGTCATCTGTTTATTTATCAGCTGATGAAAGTCAATAGTCTGAATGGTACTAAAACTAGTCAAATAGCTACTTGAAACTAATTGTTTACTTTTCAAGTAGGGAGCAGACTTCCAAAATGTAAATTATTGTGGTTGAAATATTTCAACTTTAAAATATGAAACATTTTTTACCTTCCAAAACACACTAATCAATAAACAGATGTTGTTATTTTTCTTCCTGGCAATCAAAAGATGATAATTTATCACCTGATAAAAAATCAATAGTCTGAATTCTCTTCCAACTCTCCTTTTTCTGATAGAAAATCAGATGATAAAAAATTGCCAATCTGAATGAAAATAATTGCATTTTCAATTAAAATCTGCTGATAAAAGTTAATAGTGGGAACACACCTTTAGTTGTGATGTAATCAAAGTAAATATCAATTTGTACACATTGTTCTCTATTTGTAAGAAAGCTATTAATTAATGTTCATGTTGCTGTAGCAAACCCATAGCTTTTCAATTTATTATCAAGCATGCAAAAATCTAAACTATCAAAAGCCTGGCTGAGATCAGGTAATGCAACACTACTGCAAACATTATTGTTTAAAAAATACCAAGTCTTCTCAGTTAAGAAAAGCATAGCACCCATTGTACACAAATCCTTTTTAAAGCAAAATTGTTTTAGAGATAAAATCTTGTGTTCATTTAGATATGAAATTAACTGCTTGCATAATAATCTTTCAAAAATTTTAGATATGGGGTTAGTTATAGATATTGTCCTGTAGTTTCTGCAATTTGTTGGATTTCCTTTTTTGAAAACATGTGTTATATCTGCTTTTTTAGCATTTGGGGATAACTATTAGTTTATATTGAATAGTTAAATACAAATACTTGATGTACTTTTTCAAAAAGGAATATGGGCACTCCACTGCTTCGTGTAGATAAAGCAAGGGTCTAAGCTATTTACTACTTTAATTACCTCATACTCATTGATGTAATGAAAACCAAACATGTGTTTAACTTCTAGTATTTCATTCTCAAATTGTCTTTCCTTACCTTTATACAAGCCCAGATCTTTAAATACTCTATTCATAGTAACTGATATGGACTTTATGGGAGTGATTTCATTAGTATCAATTTTTATTTCCTGAATTTTGCATTCAATGTGATTTTTACTATTCAAAAACATACTTAAGAAGGTCCATTTATTCTTAGCATGTGTTAGTTTTTCAAAAAACTGCTTGTCTCACTCTTCTTTCTCTGAAGCTTTCTGTTTGGAGAGCTTCAATTTTAAATATTTATAAAAACCAAAATTCACATAGTATTTATTATTTTTAAATACATTCCATGCATTTTTCTTAGCTAATTCTAAATCCTTGATGTCCTTACTACACATGTTTTTCTTAGTTGCCTTAGCATAGCTGATTTTAAATGGGGTATTTTCATCTAAGCACATTTGTAGTTGTTGTATTAAGAAATGCATCATTTCACTTGAATCATTCAATGTATATATATATAGGAAATATTCAGCAAGTTTTTGATGAATTTATCATTATCAAAATTTGCAAAACTGATTGTGAAGACTTTTATTCTCCTCTTTTCAAAATGACTTTCAGAATGAATAAACATAAATTGTGATCTGAAAAGAGTTGAAGATGAAATTTGCAAATCTGTTAAGAAATAATTGATCAAGTTGTTTATGTATTAAATCTAGTTGTAATTCCTCACAAAGGCACTGAATGGGTTTCAATTCATGAGCTAAGAGATAGCTTATATTGTAGTTGCCTAATATCATGACTTCCTTATGTGGAGACAGTGCATTTTGGACTTCTGTAATTTTAAAATTAATAAACTCCTTAGAATAATTTTTATGAGGACAGTAGCTGATGTTAATAAGTGCTGCAATATGATTTTTCCTAGTTTCCTCATTTCTACCCAGTGAGACTCAATTCTGAGATGTTACACCTCTAATTAACCATATCTAATTGGATTCATTAAGCTTGGTATAAGAAGCATGAGTCCTCTGCCCCTAGAGTCCCTACATTGCAAAAGCTTTTGTAGTTAGGGTTTCAGTAAATGCAAGAATTATATTATTACCCAGAGTGACATGTATCTCTTTCAATTCAAAATGGTGTGCTTGTATAGCATAATCCAATCAAAATAGCAAACACAACCAAGAAACTAAGATTTAAACAAAGAAGAACAAAAAGAAAAAATCTGCTTTACTATTTTTATTTGATTTTCTAACAAAATACTGATTTAATATATTGTGTAGACAAATATCTGCCACTAGCTATTTTTAACATAAATCAGTGGACAAATTGCTCCATGTGTATTTTAGTCTTCAGACATAAGACACACAGAACTTTCTAAATGTTATAACAGAAATGAAATGGGGACATGTACTTGTTTTCCAATACCAATATGTTTGTATAGACTTAGTATAAACTGCTAATAAGCAAAATAATTAGTGATGAAATAAATTCTTTGAAATTACATTTATCTTTTATTTATTAATAGAATGCAAAGCTAAGCATTTCATGCATAGTAACAATCAGGAAGAAATGGTGAGAATGACTATTTAGGTCTGAGTCTCTGATTGCAAACTGCATTTAGGTTATGGATATATATAGGGTTTTTCCAAATGTGCTTAGCTCACTATCATTCAAACTCATTTTACATGTAGTAACAAATTTGAGAAAGGCAAATTAGCAACCATCAGGATAGCAACAATACCAGTGACAGCAGGAGAATATCAAAAAATTAAAAACAAATTCAAACTAAGATTTAAAATACACACCAACAACAACAATATCAATTCCCATGCTACTACCAAGATGAAGACTACCAAAAGATAGAAAAGTATAAATCATGCGCAAAAAACAAACAGAGAGCAAAAAAAATAAGAGTGTCAGAGGACTACAAACAAATGAAAACAATTATGTTACAAGAAGCTAACCAACAGAGAATATTCATATTAACAGAGAAAGACATCTAAATAATATCACCTTTTCCTATAAAGCTGCAGTGAACACAAAGAGAATACTAAGCATATTCAAATTCTTCTATCCCCACATCACAATAAGAGGTGAACTAGCCCATATGAGCAGGGCTGATGCACAGATGACATTAATGATCAGCAAAACAGCTTACAATTGTACAAATGGTTCTACCCATTATTCACAAAGAAGATAAATGAATTAAGACAAATGACAATGATTATGCAATCAATCCAGATTATGAAAATAATAAGATACACAAACGTGACAACAATGGAAAAAAAGCTGCACTCAAATTAACTAAGCAACCAGAATTCACAGAAGCACAATGGGAAGAACCAATAGCTGAATCACTAATTAAAAAGCTGACACACTTGTCAATAGAAAGAAAGCTATCCTAAAATCAAAGCAAGCTGCGGAGGGCATGTAGCATAATCCAATCAAAATAGTAAATGCAAACTAAGATTGAAACAAAGAAGAATAAAAATAAAAAATCTGCTTTGCTATTTTTATTCAATTTGCTAATAAAACTGATTTAATAAATGTAATTGTATAGACAAATATCTGCCACTAGCTATTTTGTCATAAATCAGTGGATGAATTGCTTCACATTTATTTTAGTCTTCAGACATAAGACATGTAGAACTGTTTACATGTTATAACAGAAGTCACATGGTCACAGGTAATTGTTTTTGTCATAGTGTAGTTTTGTGTTTGTAAATGTCATTACATTGAGAATGAGATTAAGTCAAATATAGTAAGTCAAATAATATACTATTTCCTCTTTGAGTGTGAACTGAATTATCAGTGTCTGGAAACATCACAAGGAATGGAATTTTGGTGAATAGATTTGGCGTCAGGCTGATGCCCACAATTGTAACATCCTCTACCAGGTGTTGTCATCTGTTTCTCCTTGCTATTTCATTATAACCATATCAGAGTATTCACAGGTGTGAATGCACTAATTTTATACTGCTTTACTTCCACATTGATACTTCCATTAACTTTAATTAATAGGCATTATCATAACCACTATTTAGGTGAGGAAGCCTCACAGCATCTCTTCTAATTGTTGGTATTGGGCATCTGCCCAAGGCCAATGTCCACCTCCAGTATCACATACTCACTGATGATCCAGTTGGTTGAGTTCCACTTCTCAGCTCATTGATATAACTCATGTGTACCCTATCCTAGCTTGGTGTATACTCAAGACAAGACATAACTTGACTTAGTCTCTGTTTGTAAAAGTGTTTCATGTACTTGCAACCTGACATGTTACTAGCTGTGTAGTTAATATTATGCATAGCCATTACCAAAATATATTGGCTTTAATAAACTAATAAAATAGCAGCTTCCTATACTACATTTAATAACTGTTACATGCTAGGTCACATTATCAGTTGCATTATCAGCATTAATTTGAATCTAAAATAATATAAATACAAATCCCTAGGTTTTGGCTTACTAGCTGTATTTCACATTTTTTAATTATAATACATGTAGGATAATGATTAGTAGCCAGCTAAATGAGAGTAAAAATCCCTAGTCCTAACCTAAGTGCACTTTTGTGGCTTGGCACAAAGACCCTTGAATTGTTACTGTGATGGATCCAAGCCACTACTAAACACAGCTCATTTAGCTTGACATCATATTAAATAATCAAACTGTAATAAGAAATTAATACAAAAGTTCCAAAGAAATTTCTTTATCAATTGTTACAACTAATTTGAATCAATTTATAGTAACTTGAAAAAGTACCTGTCAATTTCAAATTTTGAATCTTTCATCTGCCAATATGGCAGCTAAAAATAATGGAAGTGATTTCACCCCCTTTGTTTGTTCAAAATTAATAGTATTGACAAATACTAATTCATAATCAATTGATTGATATTACTTGGTTGCAACATACAAACTAATTTAAGATGATAATAATTTTTTAAAATCCATTTTTAATCACATTCAAATTTGATCTTAGTTCTTCTCTTCAACTTTCTTCTTTAGAAGCTTATTCATTTGGATGATGCTACACAATCAAGCTGGAGTCAATGGTTACCTAAAAAAATTAGTTAGTAATGAACAGAAATAAATATTAGCTATTTCCAAAGCTTTTCTAAAGACTATACAGTTTGGAAGATAAACATTGTCCCATGCTAGGAATCTGTAAAACAACAGAGTAAATTACCATCATTAAGTGCACACTAGTTGTGGTCTACTTTTGTTTACAATGATGGAGTCTAAGTGAAAGTTTTTGAAAGACACACATAATAACATAATACATTAAATACAAGAGTACCATTTTATCATAATTCTTTCAGCCATCTTAGTTGAGTTTATCCAGCAATTTCTCCACAGTTGCTTTAAATCATTTTTGCTGTGTTGTTAATTACTTGTGTTTTGCTGCAACAACATTCTGATAGATGAGGTCAGGTTCTCTAAAATTTGAAATGAAGGACCTCTTTTTATTGTGTCCAACATTAAACTGATTGTAAGGTTGTTTGTGAACCAAATCATAATGATTAAAGACCATTTTGATTTGCATAACTACAAGGGCAAGACCTTTTTTTGAGAGATGTATATTATCTTTTGGAAGTAAGTTGTTGTTAATTTGATCCTTATTTTCAGCCACTATAAAATTCTGATTTTATTCAGCAACTTCATTAGCACAAAATTGTAATAGTATATGTAGCTGTTTTTTTTGACAATTTGTCTTCTTGTGTTATAGGGCTAATTTCTGTCTGAAGAATTTGTTTAGGAGAAAATTTTTTGTTCTATCTCATTTAGCAAGTCCAAAATGTTGTCTTGGAAGTTAATAATTGCAGATGATTTTTCATCATTGCAGTTAGTTGAATCAATTATTCCAATATTCACCATTACAGTTCTAATGTCCACTTTTTCATAGGATTTCTCTGTGTCTTTAAGCTCAATGATGTTCTTACCATAGTAAGAGTGGAAACAGGATCTTTGGCCAAATATTTGTCTTCAAGTTTGAATGAACTTAAGGATAGAATTTCCAATGCAAAGGATTGTTGCATCCTTTATAGTGCTTTTTACAAAATTAGGATTTGTTGATGATAATTCAGCATTGCTTGGTAGATTACAAGAATTTGAAACTGTCTAGCATAACTAAATTTGAATTTAAATCACAATTCAAATTTTGCACAACTGTCATGCTTGCATCAACAAATTTAGATGATTTATATAGGTAGAGGAGAGCTTCTACTGCAAGTGCTTTGTCAAGCTTCTGAAACAATCCATTTAAAGGAGTTTTTGCTTTTGAAAATATGTATTGTTCAGCATCATTGTTGCTATTGATATATATATATATATATATATATATATTGGAGATGGATATTTTTCAGAGAATATATATTGGTGCTCAGTATAACTTCTGGTGCTGGGTATATGTATTTTTGAAGAAGTCTGAGCTCAGGCACAACTTTCTGTACATAATCTCATATGGGATACTCATTAACAGATCTATCAAAAAATTGGAGCAATTTTTTTGATGCCTCATATGGTATACTGGTGCTGGTTTTTTGTGGTTTTTGCTCAAAACTGGCACTGGGTACAAATGAAAAAACCCATATACCCAGCACCAGTATATGTACATGTATATATGATATATATATACAATTTTCCAATCTGCACTACATTTCATGTACAGAATTTGTAATTTTAAATATACATCAGCAGAATTCTTTCAAATATCTTAAACAAATGCTGGAAATTTTAGGTGATTTAATGCTCATAGCATATTGTGGAAAAAAATAAATTTCTTAACATGTTCTTTTTGCATTATGCTAATTTTTTACACTTTTTTATTTTTTAGCTATCAGGGTTGCTATGGTCCTTGAAGGATATATTTGTTCCATAGATATCCACAAATATGGATCTGAAAATAATTTTATAGATAGCCATGGATAATTGTATATCAAAAACAATGGCTAACTGATAAATATGTACATTCTTGTGGTAAATGTTTAAGTAAAAAAGCTTTAAATGAACAATGAAAGTAAACTGCCAATCATTTTGTTTAGCAAATCTGACAATATTATAGTGTGTACCAATCATATTGCCCCATGAGAACTAGTTACATGTTTGATAGACTAATCTAAATAATAGGCATAGCTTAATGAGAGTCATGTGTAATTTTCTTTTCCTCTATTAAAAAGTGGTCAAAACATGTAATTTTTTGTGGATTGGATTGAATATGGACTGGCAAATATTCAATACATGAATAAACCCTTTTTCCTGTATCTGGCCATTGCAGTAGCAGCTGTTGTACCTCAATATGCCTATACACAGCTAGTGGTGTCTAGAATTAAAACTGTCTAGAGTCCTCTTTGGGGCAGCTGACCTACTGTAATTCTGGTGTGTGTGATTTGCATCCCTAATTGTACATAGAAACGTATTCTTGGGGAAGTGATGGCAGGCAGCAGATATCAATGAACACAGAACTGTGCTAAAACTGTTCTATTTGCAATAAATTTCCTCTTGCTTATATACAAATTACTATTAAAAATTCACAATTTACATGTTAAACAAAAACATGTGGTCTGGCCAATACAACAACCAGTACTGATACTAAATGCTGCCCCAGGCCAAGCTAAATGTTTTTTCTGCATTCTTCCATGTCTGATAGCAATTGTGGAGCACACATCATCAAGAGCTTGTGTTATTCAAGATCAACTTACCAACTTGACATCTCCTGTTCAAACCTGCAACTAGTAGTTCCCTTACTTTTTTACCTGGTTCAGTTAGGATTATCACAAAAGCCATCATGTTGGGCTAACAAATCTACTCCAACAAGTTTCCCTTTGTTAAGAGATGACCACTCAGTATGCCTTGTCATCAAGAGCATTAATCAAGATTCCAACTCTAACAAACATTTCACTATGAAGAAAGAGGGTCACCATGTATTATCTGCTGTGTGTGCTTTGCATCCCTAAGTATACATAGATACCTATTCTTTGGGAAGTGATACCCAGATAACAATTTTGGTTGTTTTTACGTTGTTTATGGTTGTTTCATACTTTTGGTTGTTGCAGCAACCATTAAAATCATAAAAACAACCATTAATACTAATTTGAGCAACTAAAAATGTGATAATTTAAGATTCAAGCAGATGCTTGCAAATAGAACTCACTTCATTATTTTGATTACTAGATCATTTTTATATAGAGAACGGAACTGCAAAAAGCTATTTAGAAATATTACAATTGTGAAAAATTATAATATACTTGGTAAGCGAATTTTCAAAATAATTTATTCATGAATATTTGGACACCTTCAAATTATCTGTCAGATAAAAANAATTAAAACTGTCTAGAGTCCTCTTTGGGGCAGCTGACCTACTGTAATTCTGGTGTGTGTGATTTGCATCCCTAATTGTACATAGAAACGTATTCTTGGGGAAGTGATGGCAGGCAGCAGATATCAATGAACACAGAACTGTGCTAAAACTGTTCTATTTGCAATAAATTTCCTCTTGCTTATATACAAATTACTATTAAAAATTCACAATTTACATGTTAAACAAAAACATGTGGTCTGGCCAATACAACAACCAGTACTGATACTAAATGCTGCCCCAGGCCAAGCTAAATGTTTTTTCTGCATTCTTCCATGTCTGATAGCAATTGTGGAGCACACATCATCAAGAGCTTGTGTTATTCAAGATCAACTTACCAACTTGACATCTCCTGTTCAAACCTGCAACTAGTAGTTCCCTTACTTTTTTACCTGGTTCAGTTAGGATTATCACAAAAGCCATCATGTTGGGCTAACAAATCTACTCCAACAAGTTTCCCTTTGTTAAGAGATGACCACTCAGTATGCCTTGTCATCAAGAGCATTAATCAAGATTCCAACTCTAACAAACATTTCACTATGAAGAAAGAGGGTCACCATGTATTATCTGCTGTGTGTGCTTTGCATCCCTAAGTATACATAGATACCTATTCTTTGGGAAGTGATACCCAGATAACAATTTTGGTTGTTTTTACGTTGTTTATGGTTGTTTCATACTTTTGGTTGTTGCAGCAACCATTAAAATCATAAAAACAACCATTAATACTAATTTGAGCAACTAAAAATGTGATAATTTAAGATTCAAGCAGATGCTTGCAAATAGAACTCACTTCATTATTTTGATTACTAGATCATTTTTATATAGAGAACGGAACTGCAAAAAGCTATTTAGAAATATTACAATTGTGAAAAATTATAATATACTTGGTAAGCGAATTTTCAAAATAATTTATTCATGAATATTTGGACACCTTCAAATTATCTGTCAGATAAAAAAGTTACATTTGAGCAGAAGAGATTCTTTATGATTTAAAAAAGTATTATTTCAAAATTAAACTTAACTATAAAGGTTTTAATTATTGTTAAATTTGGCAGATTTTTATGCTTATTGTTATCATTTAAAATCAAGACATTCATTCAAAATTTCTGCAAATGTTGTATTTAATGTATTTATTGTATTACTGTTCTGCCCTTTGTTGGGCTTGTGTTAGTTTAAACAGCAATGTTTGAACTGATTATCAATATAAANTTTCAATGTTAAAACAACCATAAAAAACAACTAAAAAACAATGTTGTTTAGACCAAAATTTGTTATCTGGGTAGTGGGCAGCAGGTATCAGGAAACACAAAAAATGTGCTAAAACTGTTCTATTTACAATGAATTCACTCTTGCTTATATACAAATTCATATTAACATATTTACAATTTAAATCTTAAAACAAAACCATTTGTCTGGCTGATACACACCACCTCCCCCTGCCATCTTCTCCATTCATTTGACTCTAATTAGTCAAAAAAACCCTGTATTGATTCTGTAGCAAAAAGCAAATATGGGACAACAATTAATTGTAGATTTTCATTTTCAACTTCAACCTTATAATCATAAAAAGAAGTTTGCAAGATTTCTGGTGATGTATTAATTTGATTAGTGTAGAATTTTGGAAAGATAGCAATTGAATGAATTTGTAGGCCAATTCTAATAAATAATTTTTCTAAATGCCTATACAAAACAATGATATTTAAACAAATTAATGGACTAATGACTCATAGATTATTGTAGGACCTGTATTGGACATGGGCTTCTATAGTATGGGCATTGGCTGGGCATATGGGCTCTGAGCTTTTTGTTCAAGGATACTAATTTTTAAAATGATTTTTTGAAAAACATTTTGTCAATTGATGGACAAGCATTTTTTATCTATGTATTTTATTTGTCTACTTACATATATGAATTTTTGAAAAACTAAAATTCATGTAGATTTACAATAAAAATTACAAAATACCAGAAAAAAATATTACACTGAGAAACATAAAATTAACTGTATTATTCAAAATCAGAGAGTTTCATTACACATTCACATTCTGATTTTGCATAAATATGTAAATGGTGATCTAAGAATCATAGGTTGTGATCTTACAACACTCCATATCAT
The DNA here is from genome assembly GCA_900660155.1 of Hofstenia miamia. Taxonomy (NCBI): domain Eukaryota; kingdom Metazoa; phylum Xenacoelomorpha; order Acoela; family Hofsteniidae; genus Hofstenia; species Hofstenia miamia. The sequence continues at coordinate 668,429 of CABFPE010000298.1, forward strand.
TTGAATTTAATTAATGTAATTTATTAATTTCACAAGGTCATACAAGAAGTGTAATGTATGATTATGATAAGTAAGAACTCATTTCCAGTAGATGAGTAATCAGCAGAATGCTAAAAACATATTCATTTGCTTGATTTGTTGTCAATTATTGCAATGATATCAGTACTTAAGTATGACTTTATCTTTGTAAAATATAAGTGGTTCAGCACCACTCCTTGTACAAAGACTAATTTTGGTGCTATGCAGGGTTGAGCATATTATAGCTGTAAATGTACCACTATTACATGAATAATTGTAAATTGTTATAAGATGTAGTATAAATTTAAGAAAAAAGAAGACAAATGTATTATTTTGCACTTAAACTGTTCAGGGATTTCTTCAAATTTTTCACATTTCTTGAAAAAATGTTTATAACTTTAAAATCCACTTTACTACAAATTTTCAAAATTACATTCAAGCATGTTTTCAAATGGATGTTCATGGTTCCAGCTCATGATTTCAAAATAGCCTAATCAAATTGACAATTTTTTTTTTAAATTAAGTTTACAAATAATTTTCCATGCCATGCTTAATGTTAAGAACTTAGTTATTTCAGTAAAACAAATTTAAAAAATACTCAAAAATGGATTCACATTGGCAAATAAAATAATGCATTATATTATAGTTCCTAAAATGTGTTTGATTGTTTATGATGGTATTAAATCAGAGTTTCTATGTCATTGTGCCTAGCCAAACTCATGGCAGATGGTGGTAATTGCTTCATGCAAGTTCAAATTGGTTGGTGCTAAATCAAGGTTATATTGTAATTAATTTGGTTTTTGACATAAACTACATTAATAGCTATTATGATTCTCAAGTATTTTATACAAAAAACATTTAGCTATGGGCATAGTGTGCTTAGGATATGGACATGGACAAACACACGGGCTTTTTTTATGGGTAAGGACTACAGACTGGGCATGGGATCTACTCAAGATCAATTATATTTGGAATTTGTCTTTAATAACAACTATTAAAAGAAATACTTAGCACTATTTTTAGGTTTGGTAGTTTTTTCATTCTATATTATATTAAATCTTCTAATTTCCATCAGAATGGGCATTTCCAGAAATTTTCTACTTTAGAATTGTCCATTAAATAAAAATTGTTGTAGTTTGAGATAAATTGGAAAATCTGCGATTTTAGGCAAAATGTCTTTGGGTGAATTTCTTTATTCCGAAAGTTTTCATTTTCGTTTTTTTAAATCTATCTTACTGCATAGCAGCAATTTTCCTAAGGAACTGAAATCTAGTTCAGTCCACGCTGTAATGGTTTATTTCAAAATGTTTAATTAAAGTTTCTAAATTTTTTGAGAGAAATTAAATAGAGCGGTGCAAAATATGCGTTATGAAGAGTTAATTTTTTGCGGATATCAAATTGTTTAGTTTTGCATTCTATAGCTGGTTTAACCATCTTTTAAAGGTATTACTCAGCTTGCTTTGTCCTTGCTCTCTAATCCAAAAGACTTCGTTATCTTTTGGGCGTTATTGCAGATCAGGTGACTGATGTATAAACAATGTTTCTTCGCAACACTGTATCAGACGTCATCTAGAACGTAAATTTAAATTCTAAATTTTTCAATATTTTTTAGACCTAAACCCGGCAAACTTGTAGAATAGCGACACGTGGACAAAGTAAACACTAATTAAGGGTCAAAAACGATAGGAAATACAATAAAATACTAAAAAAAATTAAAATATAATCGATATAGACCGATAACTTGTCATAATTCAGCATATTTGCAGCACGCGGTATATATTTAATCAGTATAGCATATACAACCACGAAATCATATAATAATTATCATCTTTAACTAAAAAATTCCAATATTTAACAGTATATTTAAGCAAATCTATAAAGTTTTGTTTTAAATCAAGTCTTTATCTTAAGTGAAATATCTTCATTAATTGGAATAACAAGTGTCCTTTTTTCCACTTTTACAAGCAAAATACATATGAATTCAATTGATCACAATTTTTGAAGAAGAATTTGTATAATAATACAGTTCAGGATTTTCAAATTGAGTTCATGTTACTCGGACCGAGTTCGAGTTTTTACGTTGCGAGTTCGAGTATTTTCTTAGAGTTCGATCGAATTTTCTTCTATTTCTAATTCCGAGTTTGTTTGGTTAAAAACATTTATTGTACAGTTATAATATGCTAAAAATAGTTATTTGCAATTGGTAAAGAAATTGAAATTTAAAATAATTTAATTCTTACCGTATTTTCGATCTAGGTCGAGTTTTGATAATTTCTCTTCCGAGTTATTTATTATTATATGCCTTCGTGGTTTTATATGCTATACTGCTTAAATATATACCGCGTGCTATCGCGTGTTACAGCGTGCTACCAATATGCTGAATTATGAAAAGCCATCGGTCTAAATCGATTGTTTTAAATTTTTTAGTATTTTATTGTATTTCCTATCGTTTTTGACCGTAAATTAGTGTTCACTTTGTAAGCGTGTTACGCGTGCTCCGCGTGTCGCTATTCTACAAGTTCGCCCCTAAACCCTAACCCAAGTCACAACGTAACGTTTCTTAAACCTAAACCCTATAACCTAAACCTAAAACCTAAATTTTTCAATATTTTATAGACCTAAACCCTAAACAATGAATATTTAACATTTGATGATGTAAACTCTAAGCACGTTATTTGACTTCACTTCCGCTTTTACAAATCAGAGTTCCCTGATCTGCAAGAACGCCCAAAACAATCAACTTTAAGGCGGCAGTAAATATGGCTCGCAGAAACGGTCAGGAAATACTGTGTTCTTTTTTGAAAGTAAGAAGGCACGTTCTAAGCTTTTCGTAAAAACAATAAATGATAGATATTACGTTTTTGCATGTCTTCTTTATATTCAACCTGATGCCAAAGAAGTGATCTATCGCGGTATTTAACTTAAATTTCCGTTGTTCACGCTGGCTCCTAAACCAATTACTGATTTTGTGTTGCATTATTGAAAATACCAGTTTTCCAATAATGCATACAGCATCAGTGGTCACTTAAGTTGATGAGTTCAGTTTAGAAAACATACGAAGTTTTCCAAATGTCGTATCCAGTTTGCAATATGATATGTTGTCCTAAACTAGTTCAAGTCGGCCTAACATCATGTGGGTAACAAGTGTATTGTAGCTAAGGATTCTATTTCTTTGTGTGTCACTTCATGAACAATTGTGTTACAACTTCTTGTGATCATGAGAAATGCTGCTCTCTCATCTTCGCTGCCCGTTTTTAGTGATTCCTTCTCAGTTGACGATTGGTTCACTTTCATTCATCAAGTTATTTCTTCTTATGTTCCTCGTCGGCGGAAAAAGCGTGCCTCTCTTCCTTTCTATTTTTCGTCCCTTACTGTGCACTCCTTGAATAAATTGGAGTCTTACAAACGCCATTCTGGTACTACTGCTACTCCGAAGCTTGCTTCTCTCACAGAAGATGTTATCAATTTTATGGAACTTGACAAAGTCTCTTTTCTGTCCAGCTTCTCGTCCGGTTCTCTTCAAGACTCTTATTCCTTCCTGCGTTCTCTTCATTCCAAGCCTGAGCTCCCCAATTTGAGATGGAACCTTCTTTCTGCTCACTCTGACCTGGAGAAAGCTGATCTGTTCAACGCGTATTTTGCCTCTAACTTCTCTGTACCTGTCTCCATGTGCCCTGGTCCGCCTGCTGCCTCCCCGCTAATCCGACTTTGTGATATGGTCTTCAGCGCCCATGATAT
>CABFPE010000298.1:672271-683826 GCA_900660155.1 Hofstenia miamia
AATCCGACTTTGTGATATGGTCTTCAGCGCTCATGATATTTCTCTCATGCTTAAATCTTGCAAGTTGTCTGGTCCTTGTTATCCTGACGGTGTTCCTTCCTTTGTAATTCATGAAACCTCCTCCACGCTTTCTATCCATTTAAAGCATCTTTACTCCTTCATTTGCTCCACTAAGCGCTATCCCGCCTGTTGGAAGACATCTTGGATTTCTCCGCTGTTAAAATCTAATCAGCTTCCCTCCTCGCAGGTCACGTCCTACCGCCCAATAGCTATTCTATCTCGACTGTCTATCATCTTTGAACGCCTTGTTTTTTCGTTATGTATTCCCAAAAATTCGTAACCTCATCTCTTCTTCTCAGCATGGCAACCTTCCTGGTCGCTCTACGATTACTAACCTGCTCACTCTGATCGAAAACTGCTACTATCACTCTGATAGTAATGATCCTGGTTGTGTGAAGCTTCAAGAAATCTTTGATGGCTTTCCTCTTTGCTGAGCCCTTCTTCAATTTCGCCTACTCTTCCATTTGCTCCTATTTCATCTCCTGTGACTGTCCTCGCTGCCGTAAAACTTGACTTTTATTATTGACGTCGCGACGCTGTCTTCGCATTCCAGATTTTCAGAAATTTTGTTGGAGTTATTATTATTATTATATATTATTATAATATTATCAGGGAAGCAGATTATTCAGTCTGTTTAATTTCTTAGTTGGTAAGCTTGTAAAAATGGTAAATGTCTCCGATAGCTTCATCTTTTGCATCTTGTAATAAATGAGGAATGGTCTCATCAGGTTGAAAATTTTTTCTACAGACTCCACACAGGTAGAGCACAATCAAAGACATCAAGATGCCGCGCAATCAGAGAATACATTTCTTGCAGATCATCAGTGCATGTTCGATGGATCCAATTAAAGAATCAATCCCCAGCAACTTTTTGTGCTTTGCCAATTTAACTGGATAATAAACAGGTGATCTGTTGAATTTACTTGTGGACTTTCTGCTTGTGTTGGAGACTACTATTATATAATTGCCAAAGTAGAACCAGTTCAATTCCAGTCAAATTATGTGCTATCGACCCAAAGCCAGTGGCCTTTTAATGAAGCACATTCAACGTTCGCACCAATTATCAGACTACGTTACACATTGTTCTTAGAGGTATGCGCGGTGCGGATTCGCCGCGTTTAACCGCGGTGCGGTTCGGGTATAGAAATTAGGCTTGCGGTGCGGTTAAACTGCAGCAGCGCGTGCAGTGTCCGTAGCTCCCAATTTTCACTAACCAATCAAATTTTGTAGCGCCACCTAGGTATAACTAATGTTTTGAATATGTTGTTTCTTTAATTACATCGATTTACTTAGTTGAAATTAAATTCAAAGTTAACTGATTATTGTTTTTTTGCGGTGCGGTGCGGTTGCGAGTAGATTCCTTGCGGTGCGGTTGCGGATAAGAAAATTCGCTTGCGGTGCGGATGCCGGTACATGAAACTGTATCCTCGCACACCTCTGATTGTTCTATGCTGCGAACAAACTTCGGCAGCGGTTCTCCCCATAAATGCAAAAGCAGGCCCGTGGCCACGGGGGTTAGGAGGGGTCGAACCCCTGGAAGATCAGGCATCCCCTCCTAGACAACAAAGCTAAAACCAAAATCAGCATGTAAAAATAAAATTTGTTAATCATTTGCAACATTGCTCGTAATAATGCAATTCTAAGGTTTATTTAGACTATATTTTCAAAAAAATTCCGCTCCTTCACCCCGCCTTTGGTCACTTACTTGATAACTATACTAGATGACCTCACAAGTCAGAAAATCCGCGTACTCCAATGAATGCAATAAAAATAAAATGGTGTACAGACTTGGTGAAATTTTATTTTTTTCTGTTATAAAGAGAGTCGAAATGTCCATCAACTCCTCCTAAATGCGCATCGACCCCACTTAGGTGATTATGGTGGCTACGGGCCTGTGCAATAGTGATAGATTGATGAAGTTTTTTTTCGCACTAAGCTCTGTTTTAAATTTATCATACATCAATAAACGTTTAGACATATTTCATGGTTAACCCCATTTGTGTTTACAGTAGTTGCGTATTCAGAGTTTTTGATATCGATAATTCTGCTTAAAATTGGTTTTGTTGAAAAAATTATAGAAAATCTAAATTGGTAAATTGCATGCAATGAATCTATGTTTGCAATGTTTAGCCAAAGGTCTTGATCATGTTATTGATCTCTCGAAAAGCACCTGGCACTGACTCGAATTCCTGTTATCGCACCTCTAACACTAAGTTTCGGTTATCTTAATAGTCATGTTATATGTAGAGCCGCCAATTTTATGTAGTAGAAATGAGTCAAATATGTAATATAAAATGTGTTCTACTTTGTTCAAATATGTGCTGAAATATGTGCCAAAAACATAATTGCGAGTGAAATATTATTAATTTTTTTCAATGTTTCATGAACATAAAACAAGTTTACATAGTTTTGTTTCGGAAGGCATTGTTGTGAGGTCTGTCAGAACAACTCCAAATTTACTAAACACTTTCTCTGAATCACAATTTTGGATAGACATATTCTGGGCTGTTGACAAATCTCCTGGAACCCAATTTATCGAGTACCAGTGACTTCTTGATTTTGCAAGTACTTTCGTAATATGCTTAATAGGTCTAAACCGGTAAAATATGTGCTAAGGCATGGGTTTGTCGATAAAACAGGTGAAATATGTTGTCACATATATTATCAAAATTGGTGGCTCTAGTTATATGGGATTTTGAAATTTTAATGTGATAATTAACTTAATGGCAGTGTGCGAAGTTGTTGTTCAAAACGATTTGGAAAAAGTAAGCAAAAATTCTATTCGAATTCATTAAAACGCATTCAAATAAAACGTAATGTTATCTATCGGGATTTCTTCCGTAGATAATACTAACGTGTCCTAACCTTTTCCATTTTCATCGGCAGTTTTCTATTTTGATGGATTATAATTGGCATTTATCAATTAATAAAGATGTTATAAATTTTTTTGTTTCAACACAAAACTTTCAAATTTTTTTATGAGATGTGGTCTAATTTATTGAATATAATTTTGAATGTTTTCCTTTTGTTGGTGTGATTTTGTTACTATCTCCAAAGAAAAAATCTAAAGTACTTGTATAAGGATGTCTTCCCATTTTGTTACAAATATTCATATCATTTTCACCAGTATTGTTTTCTGAAGTAACTACATAATACCAGTGTTTTTCCAGATTTTTTGGTCTCATCTTTAAAAACATCATGCATTAATGCTAAAAGTTCCACTCTTGGATCAGTTTTTTTTACCTGCTTTCCTTGAAATTGAATGTGTGTTTAGATAGCAACTGGTATCTCCGCACATATCAAACGGTCAGATTTTAAGTATATAGATAATTGGAGTTAAACACACCGATCATATTTGTTTTTTTCGAATATAAGCTATATTTTGTTTTAAAGTTTTGATTAACCAAAGCTTTAATAAATTTCTCTAATTTTTTTTTAAATCAAATGTATCACGTTTAATTAATCGTCAGTTTATCCTCCTACAAATTGTTTAAATAATATTATTTGAGAAAGAAGTACTCCATGAATAGACGAACAAATTCAACCCTTCAATTTCATTACCTATTTATATATATATTGTACACCCCTGTTCATAGAAAACCGTTCCACCTCATTTTTTTCAAATTTATACATTTATTGCATTTAAATGGTATTAATTAACTTTTATTGAACCATATAGAACACGTATGGTCATGATTAGAACGTTTAACTATCTGTCTCAATGTGTTCAATAACTCATGGTGAACATACTCACTATAAACTTCACTGTTTATCAGATTTTGCAAAGATGTTTCTATTTTTTATAAAATATAAAAATTATAACTTCTCTAAAAGTTTTGAATCAATATGTCATAAATGAAATATGAAATATTTTTTTGTATTGTGCGGTTTCCTATGAACAGTGATCTATTAGAGCAATTTCCTCTGTATACTTCAGCATTTTGAATAGTCGAGATATGTGTGGTATAAAAATTAATAACTGATATAGTTAACTCTAATTATAAGTAATTTCAACTTGTTTTACAAATTTATTCGGTATTTTAATTAGATTTACATATTCAGGCTTTCTATTTCTCGTGTTCGTATTTTATTGCTCGTTTCATTTATCATTAAATTGTGTTTAATTAAAGGCAAGAATATAATCATCATCATAAGCCAGACCTATTTTTCTATCACCAAGTTAGGGGATTACATTGTATCAGGTGACTTTTTCCAATATTTTCAGGTTTAAGCAATAGCCATGTTCGACTGTACATAAGCAAAATGCTGTAATGTGTAATAGTCTCAATGATAAATTCATTTTTCAACGAAGATCATTAATTTATAAAGGTTTTATGTTTTTTCATTGTTTTGTGCTATGCCGAAGATTTCATTGATTAATATCAAATTGCAAGAATAACAAGAATTTTTAAAGAATGTTAGATCTCTGCGAATACTGTAATATGAATATTCTTATTTACGTAATATATGAATAACTAGTTTGTAATACAAACTTTATTATAGATTAAATTCTACTATAGTTTTAGAATGCCCAAGCATGACTTTCTTACTCCTAAAGCTATTTCAAATCGAATTAAATCGAAAGGTTTACAAAAATTGCGTTGGTTTTGTCAAATGTGCCACAAACAATGCCGAGATGCAAATGGATTCAAATGTCATATAACTTCAGAAAGCCACCAGCGACAAATTATGTTGGCAGCTGAAAATCCTGCCAGATATTTGGATGCCTATTCTTCGGAATTTTTGTCCGACTTCATTACACTACTTAAACGTCGTTTTGGAACTAGACGAGTTCATAACAATGTTGTTTATAACGAATATATTAGTGATAAAAACCATGTCCATATGAATTCAACGCGATGGTCAACACTAACAGGATTTACATTGTGGTTAGGGAGAAAAGTATTATTCTTTTTTTTTTAATTTGCTAATTTATTTTTAGAAAATTTGTTTGGTTGATGATACTCCTAAGGGTTTATATATTCAATGGATTGATCGGGAACCTGATACAATTAGAAAACAAGAAGCTGCCAAACTAAAGTGTAGAATGGATGTAAGCGATGCAGAGCGCAATGAAAAATTAATTCAACGCCAAATGGAACGAGCTAAGGAAATGTCAAAAGGTTCGTATTATTAAATTTTTTATTATCTTGCTTCACAAAGGAGTTCAAAATGAAATACATTATTGTCATTCGAAATATTGTTAGAAAATTTTTTATAATTGTGTATTTGGGTTATAGTCGATAAAAATTTTAAAAAAATATGTTTTCAAGAAATTAGAAATTATTAAAGAATGGTTTTGATTGCTTGGTGTAATAGGAAGTTATGACAATTTAAATTTTGTGAACATAATTGATTTGTCAACCTCTTTGTTTTTATACACTATTGGATTGGTTTAGCGGCGTTTTAACCTAGTTGTTCTTGATTGTTTATACATAATGATAGGCAACGCTTACTTTTTCACTTGAGGTTGCAGTTGTTTGTTGTTTTTTATGACGCTCTGCATTTCCAGCTAGCGTTTTCTGTTAAAATTTTGTTATATAAGGTAATTTTTACTACCTCTGTTTTGTTCAAAGAAATTAAAACCGTAAAAAGGTGTTTTTACTGTAAAAAACGTTTTTAACGTCCATAATAGTTAGTCATGAAGTGTAGAACTATACTGTCTTAATCTGACGAAACACACTAAATGCGAAACACAGAATTTTAATTTATGAAGTCATGTGCAAACAATGACATTGTCATAAAAGTAAACATACATGAATATGCAGAGCAATATATCAAATAGTAAAAAATTAGTATTTAAACACATATATTTATGAATGGCTCACCTTCTAACTCTTAAATGTTGAAATTTGATCTTCTAATGTTGATGTTTCTCGCAATTATTACTTGATTTTGAATTTACAAATTTCCGCCCTTAAATGCAGGAGAATATTGCATTAGATAAAAAGATGGAAATTGTGCTTATTCACTAGTCCGGGTCTTTCATATGCTACAATGAATAAGGCATTTGTTATGATTCGCGTTTGTCTAAGTGGGCATTCTTAAATAAACAATTATTGCAAAAACCTAAAATATACTTTTTTTTGTTAACAGAAAGGAAATCACACAAGCGGTAATGCTCTAATAAACACTTGCAAAATTAATGAAAATAGTTTATCGGTGAATGAACAATAATGAGAATTGGAGTTCCGCAAATGTTTAATTATTCGAGGATCTCGAAATTGACAATATTGACAAGTTTGTTGAAACTCATGGAAACACACATCTTTTGCAACATTGAATTTTTGTTAATGGAAATAAATATCCCAACAAATGTTTACCATTTAATAATGATGTAATTGTAATCTACTCTATATTGAGCTTGCGACCGCCTGATCTCTTTGTTATACATGCATTTATTGACTATTTGTTATCTTGATGGAGTGAAATTTTCTACTTTCACATTTTGTTTGATTTTTAGTCAATAAAGCTCTAAATTATCTTTAAAACGGCCCCAATGATGTTCTAGGCTGTTTTTAATAATTTCAAATTATTGATTCTTGTAAAATAATGCATACCAATTCGAAGCATTCAGTTAATATTTATCTATAATCAACAAAATGAATTATATCTTCCCAGTCATTTCAGTTTACTATGTAAGATGAGTGTAGTGTTTGTAAAGACATCTTCTCTTCTAAAAATAAGAAAAGACAGTAATGGGTGCAATTAAATTCCCTGTGTGTAGATGTTCACAAAGTGTATATACACATATGGTAAAAAGTTAAAATTGGACAAGAAAATAAAATTTATGGCGGTGCTATATGGTGAAAATCTACAATAATGGTTATTCTTATCATAATTCATATGCCATAATTGACATCGAATTGATTCTGAATATGGGCTGAGTGGTGAAATTAATATAGTCGAAGGGGACACAGAAAACTTTAAAACTACTATAGCTAATGTTGAGAACAATATTGATTAATTATGTAATTACTTAATACAAAAAGTAAACAATCGCAATACATCTTGGAAACAAAACTTTAAAAATTACTGAAGAATCAAATTCACATACAGTGTAAAAGGATGGTCAGTTGACTTTGGATCTCAACGAGCAAACTTAGAGCAGTTGATAAATCAATTCAGCGTATCGACAACCGAAAATGTATTTGAATTTACCGCAAAAATTAATGATTTCAATAATTTGGTGGAAGATGGAAAAAACACTTTTGTTTTTACGAAAATATTTTGCACTGCACCTACAAATCAAAAGATTTTAAGTAATCTCGTATGACGTTTGAAATGATCCCTCGCCAAATGAAAAATATACGTATTGCTTGCTATTCTGATTTGAATCCTTGCTATGGTTTTAATTTTCAGTGCTAGGAAGTAATAAGAGTCAAAGCAAATTTATTGCTGCAAACTAGTACAAAAGCTACAAACTACAAATACATGTATTTACAAAATAATAGTAATAAAATATATATAATATTAATTTGTGTGTGCGTCTGTGTGGCTTTCTTGTACTATACAAAATAATAATAATAAGAGTCAAAGCAATATATTTGTTAAAAAGTTACAATTAATCTACAAACTAAATATGAAATATATAATAATAATAAATTTGTGTTTGTGCATCTACGTATGTGGTGCGCTCAGTGTAAAAAATCAGTAAATGTATTTAGCATGTTTGTGTCTCCGATTGTATTTTGTCGATGTAAAAGTGCACATTTTTTTGTATTTGTTTTCGACTCATTATCTAAATCATTCCAAAATATTAGAGGCTGCTCGGTGAAAACTAGGATAAGAAATAAACGTATGTGATCGAGGATTTACTTTTAATAATTATCAAGAAAAGAAATATTTAGGTGCTGATATTGACAAAGATTTAACATTCGATAAATTTCTATTAAAAAGAGATAGATGCTTATACCACCTCAGAAATTTAGGGCCAGATTATCACATTCAGCTATTGCATGCATTTCGCTTGGATTGGAAAAAAAGTCAATCACATTTGTAGGTTTGAGAGTCAGGAAGAAATCATCAGAGACACAAGCACGATTAAAAAAACGAGTGAGGAGTCGAATGTTTTTGAGACGACGAACAGAACGTGACAACAACATCAGAGCAAGAAGAACGAGAATTCGAGAACGTTTTAAAATTAAATGGATCAAGAAACAGATTGCGAGTCAGTAAACGATTGAACATTAGGAGACCGTGACATGAAAGTGAAGTGACAACGACGGAGTAGAGAATTTGAGCAGAGCATTTTTGTATGGTCTAAAAGAAATTTATTTGAAAGCGCGTGTCTGGAACTGTTCCATGGAGTGGAACACTGCAGGAGATTGCGACCAGCATGTAAAGGCGTGGAGAAGAATTGGACAAGGATTGTACTTGAACAATGAGTGCTTCACAGCAGTAGACTTATTGAAGGGAACATTACGAAAGAGAGCAAAAGGTGAGGAATTAGTATATTCCTCATAGATGTAAAAGAAGTTGTCAGAGTAATTGAGAAGTATGTCTTGTCTTGAAACCATGTAATTGAGAATTAGAGTCAAGCAAATTTATTGCTAAAATAAACAAACAAATACTACAAACTACTATACATGTATATTTACAAAATTAAAAATATGCACACTTAAAGGGCGTAAATTTCAAATGTCAAATGAAATCTGTCCATGCGCTTAATTTGTTTGATATTCCTAATAGTGATTGTTTGGATAATAAAAATTTTTTAATTTTTCTTTTGAAATGTTTATAGTTTTGTTCCTTTTTTATTTCAAGATTTAAATCATTCCATAATCTAGAAGCTTTAAATGAAAATGAAGCTTGACGATTAATACTACAATGCAAATTGTGGTTTCTATCACTGGCTTTGATATAATTGCTTAAAAAGTGCGTAAATTTTGAATTGTGTACATACTTGTGTATCATACAGAGTTTGATATTCGATAAAGTGCTCACTGATTTATGCTTATCAATATAATTCAGAGTTCTTATTGCCCAATTGAATATTTTTGCTAGTGATGATCGATTATTTGATGTGATATTTTGGAATATAAAACAACAATAGTTAAAGTTACTTAGCACAAAAGATTTAAGCATTTGTGATTGAAGGACTGCCCTACATTGCGCAAATGATATAAATATTTAATACCAGAGGCTATTTTCCTACATCTCTATCAATTACTACACCAAATTTTTTGGTATTGCTTTGGTGTGAAAATAATAAATTGTGTTTTATCAGGATTAACTTTTAACTTGTTTCTATTAAAATACCTAATAAGATTTTCAGTATCTTTTGTTAAAGCTTAGTTGCGTCATATGGATTTTTGCTTCTCTTAATATACATGTATCATCCGCATATTGATAGATCGTTCCGTTTTTTAAAGTATTCGATATATCATTGAAATACAGTGCAAATAAAACGGGCCCTAATACTGTTCCTTGAGGAACACCTAGATTAGTAGTAATATAATCAGAATAAGTGTTTTTACCCGTTATCTTCGGTTACTTAAGAAATTCATAATGAGATTTTTGGCACTTTTACTGAAACCTTGGTTTTCTAATTTGCTTTCTAAAATATTAAAATTCATTCAATTAAAAGCTTTACTAAGATCCAATAAGGCAATAGATGTCGACAAATTGTTATTCAGATTTGATTTAATTTTTTCTGTAATAGATAATATTGCGTCGGTTGTACTATAGTTAGGCCTAAATCCAAATTGGTTATCTGATAGAATACTATTGTCATTGAGAAAAGCGTAAATTTGCTTAGCTAAGAGCTTCTCAAAGATTTTAGCAAAGGGGTGTGTAATACTTATGGGTCGATAATTGTTTGGGTTGGCAGGATCTCCTTTTTTATAAACAGGTGAGATATTAGAATTTTTTAAGATAATAGGGAAGTTATTTTCGATAATGCATTGATTAAATGCTACAAGAAGATATTGTCCAAAATGTCAAAATTTTAATTACCCAGTATGGCAAATGGCTAGAGCCACACGATTTATTACTATCAGGATTTTTTACCGCTGGTTCCAATCTTAGTATGATTTAGGCTAAAAGTAAATTCAGAATTTACACTTTTCACAATTTTTATCGGTTGGCTATTGTTAGTTTCATGCTCAATTTAAATTTACCCATTTTTTCAAAAGTTTTGTTGAAAATAATTGCAATATCTTTCTTATTCTTATATATCTTATTATCGTACTTAATTTCTTATCCAGCTGTTTGAAGTATAGTCTAGTCCTAGACTCAAAAGCGGATTCGCGGTATTTTGTGATTAATTTCTTGGCGTTATCATAGTTTATCCAATTAATCTTAATTGGGTCGGATTTTGCAACCTCAAACAGCCGATTCTGGATGGCGACCTACCGCTTAAGGTGCGTTCAGACGAGAACCTTTTGATGCGCATCTTTTGATGAAAGTGCGTTCAGACGAGCATCTTTTTGATGTATGCTTTTTTGATGCATCTATCAAAATTTGGGAGCGTTCAGACGAGCGTCTTTTTGATCTATGCTAATTTGAACGATGTGCGTTCAGACGAGCATTATTTTGATGCACGGCCACTTGTTTATTCAGCAATTAAGTTTAATAGGAATTGTGTTTTTCTATTACTGGGAAGATTATAATCAACACCTCAATTACTGATTCAAAACATTATAATCAACAACAAATTTGATTGGATGTTTAATTTTATAGATATTGTTATACAATATTGCCTAGAATAAGTAGTTAATTACTGATTGTTCAAAAAACGAAATTACCGGTACAAAGTTCTAGAGTCCGGCGGTATACTAATACTGAAACTAATACCGCTATATTATGACAATACCGAAAAATACACATAACGTGGTATCTTGCTTAAAATTTTTATCGGTACGTTATTTAAAAGTAGGCTGTGTATTGTGTGCAAGCCCGCGGGTCAATACTTGGTGTATGAAAACTTGGAAAATTTCTGTTTGAGGCTTAAGATATAGCAGTTTAGAAAATTACGAAATTTATTAAGAAAATTCTATTAATAATACAGCTACAATTATATGGCTGATTAGCCCACAAAATGTTGTCGTAAATACTTTCACAAAAACGAGCTATTTACAGATTGTTTTTTAAAAAGTCAGATTTACAAAATGTGCTCATTCGTATTAAGGTGTATTTATTTTCTTGCAATGCAAAAATTATAATTATGAAATTCAATCCTTTTAATTTATGCTCGATGTCGAAAGGTCCGTTCCATTGCATAAGCAATTTATACATTTATAAGCTAATATACTGGTGATATTAAACATTGTTCCATGGACTGACTTAAAATTCCATTTTTATCAGAAACGAATTCCACTAAAACGCATTCATATTTGTAATTACTATTCCATTTTACATATGAATTATATATATATATATATATATATATATATATATAAATGTATATTCCAAATATACAATTGATATCACAGTATTTTATGTGAACCAAACCGAACCGACTTCCAAAATGTTGACTTCGCGAGGTCTTAAAA
>CABFPE010000298.1:686759-709012 GCA_900660155.1 Hofstenia miamia
AAAAATATAAAATAATAACAAAAGTACCTGAACATTAAAAAGTTTGTGGTTGAGATGCTGAGTGAAGAGCAGGTGTAGGTAACAGAGGAGGGCCACGTGTTGGGGCAGAGACAGCTTCAGAATATGTTATGGTTGCCTTACGGAACGATTGGTGTACATATAGCCGAATAGAAAGAGAACTTTGAAGTATGTGGGTCATGCAGGATACACCAGAGCGAGAGAGATGAATTCCATCGCGAGCCAGTAGATCAGAGTTTACGATGCGAGGTGAAAGAAGAAATCTGTTGAAGACAGGAATTACTGAGATAATGATGTTGCTTGCAGATAGACTTCATTGAACTGCTTAATGACGTATTTTTTCGAAGATTTGAGTCGTTACATACAGGCGTGATTTCAAGAAAGTGGATATATCGTGGCGTGAACTTATGATGGATTTGATCGGTGAGAACCTTTAACTTGAAGATTTCGGTGTTGGAGGTGTTTAGAGCATCAATGAGACCAGTGTTGATGACGATGGAGTTTTTATGTCTTTTAGGATATTGTGCGATCTTGTTTGTAAGCTGCTTTGTGGGATATGAGTGTACAGACGTGACTTGGTTTGAGAGAAGGTTATGTGATCTGATGTGCTTTAGGATGCTGACTCCAATGACTAGAGTAGATGTACCAGGTTTGATCGATTTGTGAGCTTTTGGAAGAGGTTTGTTGGGATTTGCAGGTTTCTTATTTGAAAAAGAAGGCGAGTAAAATGACGAAGTATTTTCTCTGGTGTTGAAGGAGTTGGAAAAGAGTAATAGCTAAAGGATGAGGAAGATTCTGAAGGTACAGGTTTAGCATTCGATAAAATTGAGGGAACAGTTGCTTGACTTTGATTTTCAGACGGACATTGAGTTGAAGTATCAGAGCGAGCGAATTCTTGAATAGAAAAAGAAGAGCTTCTTCTGCAGTGTCTGTTTTGTAAACATCTGATGGAGCAGCCTTTTCTTCTTGTTTTCAATAAAGTGAATTGCCGCGTCCAGGGATGTAGCGCCGCCAAACAAATCTTTGCGTATCGAATCTGAGAGCGCGCTCGAGACCCGACCGTTCTCGACGAGAGCAAACATATTTAACAATTATGAATATAATAGCACAGTAGTACTGAGTGAGTAGAACAATGTCACTGAAAACTGCCAAACAAACAATTGATATGAAAAGAAAATGTTACTGTTTATTACAAACGGCTATTTAAGTACTTCTGTTCTCGAAATGGAAAAGACTGCCACTGGAAATACATAGTTTAATTGAAAATAATTGTGGAAAAATCTTTTTGAAAATGTAAGATATAAAAGTGTGTTTCCACTATCGACATTTATCAGAAAATGCAAATATTTTTGTCAGACAAATCGGAGTTGCAATTTCGTACACACTAGCGATTTTTTTGAAAATTGATAGAAGGAACGATTTCCCAACTCCAATTATATTTTGATTGACTGTGAAAGAAATAACAGCATCTTCTCTTTGATTAGCACGCTTTAAAATGTAAACAATGCTGGCTTATTTTGAAATTGAAATATTTTTGCTCCAATATCACCGTTTTGGGAGTCTGTTCTCTTCTTGAACTAAGCAATTAATTTCAAGGACCTATCCGACTCAAGTTTTAACATCGTTCCCACTGTCGATTTTTTATCAGATGACGGTAATTGAGATACAGTTGAATCTGGATATAAGAATATTGAGGGGAGACATCGAAAAATATTCTTATATCTGAATATTCTTAAAACCGAAAATTTCCAAAATCAATTTAATTGAAAAAATCAGTTATCAGTGCTTGATGTTTACGGTTTACAAGTTTTAAGAAAAATATCTTCAAGTTTAGACAGAGTTTCTGAACCTTCCCGCCAATGTACATCTCCAGTGTTTTTATTTCCACCACCGCTTGTGCTGCATCTGGTCGTGGTTCTTCGAGAGGGTCATCATCTTCGATATCTTTAATGTCCGTTTCACTCAATTTAAAAAAAAGAGTGGTAGGATTTTCTACTGTGAAAACATCGTCATCAACATTCACATAATTTTCAAGCGTGCCATTGACGCCAAATGCGTTTTGATACCGTAGAAATTCTAGTTCTGCAAATTTTTCAGAACTTAACTGGGGCGGTTCATCCAGAACTTCAATATTTATGCTAATCAGGTCTTATGAAAGTTTTTAATAGCTCCGGTCGGACACTCTTCCAGGAACGTCGTAAATCTTGAAGTGCATCGAAAAGTGGAAACTGAAATTCTGTCCCGGTCGAGCGAGAGAGAGAGAGAGAGAGAGAGAGAGAAATATCCTTCTCACCAGCATAGTTCGATGCTGGGGTTTCAGATTCCGTGTCACCCCCACATCCATGGGTTGTGTTGTTACGGTTCTGGGCTCGATGAAATCGATCAAGCTGTTTGACATAGGACTCGAAAATCTCCAAAGTCATCCACACCTTTTTATTGAATTTGTATGTTATATTGGCTGGCAATGTTTTGAAACATCTCGGATTCTTAAATTTAACGATAACTAGAAGCGGAAGCGGCTGTCCAGTAATTGAACCACCAACCAGGACTGTTGTTCTTCTCCCTTTGGACTGCTTGCCGCCTTGGCATTTCTCACCCTTAAAGTATAAAGTTCGCTCAGGTAACATGCCCCAAAATAGGCCCATTTCATCCACGTTGTAAATATCATCTGGTTCGTATGTAGTTAGTATGGATTGCAACTGATTCTCCACCCAATTTTCAACAATTTCCTTGTCAACACTTCCACTTTCTCCTGAGATTTTGAAACATCCAATACTGTGTCGCACTTTCCATCTTTAAATCCAACTTGTACTAACTTCTTCTGTTCTTCCTAATTTATGAAGCTTAGCATTTGCCTTTTCCTTCACTATTGTACGTCTATAATTTGATTAGCTGTTCTTGTCCATTTAAACCAATTCAGTAGCGTTTGATCAATTTCTTCGAATTTAAAGACATGTTTCGTCTTTTGTTCCAAATTGACATTAGCAGAATAATACCGCTCTTTAATGGCGATTTTTTCCTTCAAAATCTTGCTTAGGGTAGGCTGCGGGATGTTGAAATTATTCATCAGGCTCTTCTGTTTCTCATTCGGGTTCTTTTCATGATAATCCACAATTTTGAATCGGTCTAACAATGATAAATTTACACGTTTACTGGATGTCGACATATTGTTCACACGACACGGTTGCAAGCAAAGTGGCGGTGAGATTGGCAGTAGTGGTTGAATGCCGTAAATTGGATTAAAATTTTGAGCAATCAGATCGCTTTATTCTTATACACAGCTGTTTTCTCTCGCCGTGACCTAATTATTGCATTCTTACATCTGAAATTTTCTCATTAGCGATATTCTTATATCCGTTTTTTAAAACATGTAAACATTACAAATGGGCAACGGGACTCGAATTTTTATCTTACAAGTGGGTTATACTTAAAACCCGTATTCTTATACACTGTATTTTGAAAAAATTGGATGGAGTGTTCTTACTATCGACTTTTATCACCGATTTCCTGACAGAAGATAAAAATCCATAGTGGAAAAATACATTAAGGCAAAATACAGAATTCCCACTCAAAATCTAACGTGATAGGCAAAACGGATTTCGAATTTAAATCAGCACCACAAAATTTGTTAATATCACCTAAATTGTATCTTGCTAAAAAATTTGTAATGCTATGTTATCAGTTTTGTAATCTTGGAAGAGAAAAATTAGGGTTTTATATCATGATAGTTTTACAAAAGTATGGGAATGGTGTTGCATTGCTTTCATCTGTTTGTAATATGAGCTGTCCAATAGAGATCATGCGAAATCGTCACACTTACATGTCTAACAAATAATAATTCACTACAAAATGGTTGTAGCTATACAATATCGTTCCAAATTAGTTATTGCTGAAAGCTGGGTTTTGAGACAAATAGAGAAGTTTAACAGGCATTCAAACACGATCAATCAGTAAAATATTTCAAAAAACAGATATATGATTTAATGAGCAGAGTGGCCAATGAGGTGATTTTAACTATCTTATGCTGGAAAGAATGGCATCTATGGCGAATGTTAAGAGTTGGAGAATATATGAAAACGTAGGTTTTTTCTTATGCTTGGAACACAAAGTGAAGTAAGAGAACCATGCATCAATGTAATTTGCTTTGTCTATTTTTTGATGAAAAAAGTGATATTGATAGATATCGTGATAGCAATGACATTTCTTGTTTGAGAAAAACTGTAAAGTATTTAGTTATAATAGTTGAAATCACCACTGCTGATGCGATTTGCATTATGCTGGCAAATTTTTTATTGATATTAGTTGCTAGCTAAAGAAACATAATTACAAATAAAGAACTTGATAAAGTATGGAGCCTCCATACTCTTTTGAATTAGATCAATCTGAACAAGCAGATGCTTGTTAATTGTCGTTGGCTAGTATTTCATGTGGGAACATACAATCAAGCAAACCTTGTTACAACAATGTATGAAAATGTAACAATTTTATGTTTTTTAAAAAGTGTTTGATTTTTATTTAAATGCCAGAGCGACAAAACGTTGAGCAAGAAATTTATTTTCAAAGATTCTATCAGAAGGGCAGATCCCTAAAAAGAATGAATAACTTGTGCTCTACCTCTAATGGTGTACATAATTTTTGTAATTAATCTAATAATAGGTAATTGAACTTTATGCAAGTTTTATATTTAAATATTTTTTAATTTAGTGAATGATGAAAAATATTCGTGTTCACTGAGTGAATTTAATAGAGAAGTAGAAGAACAGATCAAATTGGACATCGATTTGCAGAAAGATGTGAAGCCTTCTTCCAACCTTGCGCCAATTAGTAACCCTTTAGAAGTTGGTGATTCGAGTGGCGAAAGACAAGAATCTCTAAAAAGAAAAAATGAAGAATCTACACTACCGCGCTCTATTAAAGTTCTAAGAGAAATAATGGAAGAAGAAACTGCCGCTAAGAAGGTTAAGGCAGCAGAGGAAGACTCTTTTATTAAAGAAAATTGGCTCGTGCCTGGTATAATAGTTAAGGTTTGATATTTAATATTTTAATGAAGATTTAACATTTTCTATCCTTCTTTCGAAATCGTTAGGGAACTGTTTTTCAAGGTTCACTTTCTTTTCTCACATTTTGCCAGATATTTTATTCTAATATTATGCTAATTTTATGAAGTTATTTTTTGTTTTCACATCATTAACTTTTATTTTAAGTATAGATTTTCGAGTATCGCCATATTTCAGTTAGAGATATCGTTCATAATTTGAAGCTAATATTAATTCAGTACACGTATTTTGCTAAAATTATGTAACGAAGTATTGATGAATATTGTGTACACATTCGCGTAATTTGAATTACATTTATATTTAATTTCAGTTCCTATATTCAACTTTTATATGTGCTATTTAATTTAAGTTAGATAATTGTTACTTATTTATATTCTTATTCCGTCTTTAGATAAAAACCAAACGTCTGGGTGAAAAATATTTTGGCATTAAAGGTGTTGTGACCAGTATGAAAAATGATTTTGTTGGTATAATTACGCTTTTGAAATCTTCATCAACGCTGAAGCTTGATCAGGAGCATCTCGAAACAGTCATACCTGCCATTGGTAGTCTTCACAAATATTTTATTCTAATCTATATTTACTGATGGTACCAGTTTTGTTAAATTTCATGTTCTGTATTCATTGCGCTTTTCTTTAAGTTTTCAACGATTTCCAATGTGTAGTTTTCTCTACTATTGTATTTAGGGAAACCGGTAATGATTGTAAATGGACGCTACCGTGGCAAGAAAGGAACGTTGGCTGCAGTACACCCAGAAAAATTCCAGGCAACTGTCGTTGTTGGGAAACATGATGTTATCATGCAATACGAGCATTTCTCCAAATTACAACTTTCTTGAAATACGACATTTATCATCAACAGTTGTTCGGCTCGGTTAAAGACATTCACTAAGAGAATAGACTATTAGATTTTATTATGAATTTGTATTTATTTTGAAAATAGTGATTTTGATTGAAATTCAATAACTATATTAAACGTATGACGTTACATCATGAAATTACATCAGCAAATAGTGCTGACGAAAATATTTGATTTACATTTCTTTGTACTTGTCGTAAAGCTTTCAAATCACCTACACAAGAAGCCATCCGTTGATGTATTCAGTCACAAATTAATGTTTAAAATGCATATGAAAATATTTTTATTCTTTTTTTCAATTATCAGTGTGGTTGCGAACAAAATCCATTTGTATTTTAATATTATATTTTTGTTAGTACTATATTATTGTTCATTGTTATTATTAAGATGCTCATCAACTTTAATTAGCTTATCTTGAACGTATATAGATTTCAATACAATTTCTACTTTAAAGAAACAGTTGCTTTCTAGTAGAAATGGACTTCTACTCACTGCCGAAGCAGAGTTTAAATTTTTTAAAGCATTTTCTTTGATTGATTGAAGTTTTTTATGCAATGCCTGGGTAGCGTAGTCTTGAATGCTTTGGACACTATACAAAGTATGGCAAATCGCATCTAATGCATATTTTATGCATTAAGTTAAATCTACTTTATTTTTCAATGTCTAAATTTAATTTTGATTAAATTTTCTAGGTAATGCAATGTTTGATAAACGTTTATGCATTAATTAAACTTCAAATTTTCCACATTCGCCGGATTTTCGGAACTATAGACATATCAGATGATTATGGACCTTTTCGTCCTGTTTCAAAAAATATGCGAAGCATTGATCTGTTCTCCAGCAGATCCCACGTCTTTTGCTCCAATTCCATATCCACTACTAAATACACATGGTGGTCTTTCATTTTCAAATTTATTTGGGAGCAGTTTCATAGAGGTGCCAATGTGTTTTTCCTTTTAATGGCCTTGCTTCAACAAATTCCCAACGCTTCGCCAACTGGTCGTTACACCACACTTCTTCCTTTGTCGTTTATATTGCTACTTACTGCAATTAAGGTATTCACTCTTCTTACTATTTTCTTTTATTTTATTTGCATTGTAGAATCCTGTAATTCTTTAATTAATTGATTCAATGCGAGAAAAATGATCTCATAATTTTACGATATTAATATATATCACTTACTGATTTTTTGTTTTT
The DNA here is from genome assembly GCA_900660155.1 of Hofstenia miamia. Classification (NCBI taxonomy): domain Eukaryota; kingdom Metazoa; phylum Xenacoelomorpha; order Acoela; family Hofsteniidae; genus Hofstenia; species Hofstenia miamia. The sequence goes on from CABFPE010000298.1 coordinate 693,890, forward strand.
TAATTCTGTTTTGTGGCTACTATCAATTGTGGATTAATACTTTATGCATTTTATTTAATGTTGATTGCTGCTGGAATAATAAAAATTACTAAGCACTACCCCAATTTTTAATAAAAATTTGTGTGTGCACTTATAACTTTAACTCGAATTTGCAGCATTTTCGGAAGTTGTATTTATTACTTTTAACCCTATTTTACCTGGGGGAAATTCGACCCCCTCTCCATATTTGTAGACAACGCAGCGACCGTTTTTTAATTAAGCTATCATTGTATGACTTTTTTCTTTAACTTGATCTGCAATTATGCAGATAGGGTGAAGGGTTGCAAAGTTATAGTGATTTAAAAAAAGTCCATGCAAAACTGACATTTCTTTCAAATAACAATTTTGTATGTAAAGGCTATGAATTGAAACCAACGCATAATTTTTATTTCAATATTGTAATTAACTGTTTTCTGTTTTATTTAGATTATAGGCTTTTCTTTTGATTCCTATTTAGTAATATTTCTAACATTTTGCGTCAAGAGAAATTGAGATAATTTGATACGTTACCTAATTAATATGCGAATAATTTGCATATTAATTATCGTATCGCAAAATATTCCTGACATTTCAAAGTATCTCCGCAGCAAATTTGGTGTTGATCGAATGTACGTTTCGGAAATCTTAGGGGCCAAATCGCCCTCCCCCAGTTGTAACTGCTACGAAGAAGCCCAGATAAAATAGGGTTAAGGCGCTATTCATATATAAATGATAATATTACTGAAAATAGACTTGCTCTGCGGTAGTATTTTACATTTTTTCATTTAGTAGCAGCAATTATAGTGTGAGCATTTTATCATATCATCATGTTCTTTAAAACAGGATTCCCTGTTTTGTTTATCCATAATTGCATATTACTGAATTCACATTTTTGTCCGCAATGTAAATTGTTATTAATTTTCTTAATATATTGTTGCATACGGCTTAGGAACTTATTGAAGATATCGCTCGATGGAAGCAAGATCACGCAATGAACAGCAAGACTTGCGTGGCATTCGATTCATGTTCTTCGAAAATAAAATGGCGAGACATTAAAGTTGGACACATCATATCGCTTTTTCCTGGACAAGAAGTTCCTGCCGATGTTCTTGTTCTTTGGACTGCTAATGGCACACCTTGTCAAATAACCACAGCTAATATCGATGGAGAGACAAATATAAAGGAGAGGCGGCCACCACCCTCTGTTTTGATCTCTTCAAAGAAAATCCCAATTAAACTTCAAGTTAGATGTGATCTTCCAAATAAATCTATATACTCATTCTCAGGATTCATGGTTGTCAATACAGATGATAAGTTGACTTTAGGTTCGCGTTTAGTTTTTTTCTATGGATTTCACTCAAATATTAGATTCCAGTTATATTTGGGCATCTCAATTTTAAATTCCTTATTGTTAACAGTATTCGCAAAATATTATATTCGTGTTTTAGTTCTAGAAACCAGCATTGATCTCTTATATTTCTAAACCGTTGAATTTATACGTGTAGTTAAAAAATATAATGCATACTTTGCAAACCACTTTCATAAAATGTATACACTGATGTAATCGCAAGAAATTACGTCTATCAAGCACTACTATTGATGAAATGACTGAGTCATTATCACATGGTACAAACATTTCTTTTGAAATTTGGAATTAGTGTAATATAAGGTTGTATCATAAGTTCTGTTGCAGCTGCAAAAAATTTATTTTTCATCAGTTATTTCTTGAAGTAAATGTTATTACATGTATTAAAAAAACTAACTATTGGTGGATCATTTCCCACCACTTTTTGCCTCGATCTGCAAGCTTCCGAATTTGATCAAAGTAACACTCTTGCTCCTTCGAGAAATAGAACTCATTATACACTTCTTCAACATCATTGAACAATCCGAACTGAACTGGTGGCCTTTCAAAAAGTGCTGCATCGATCGGAAAAGCCGTAGTCAGATGGTACAACATCTGGGCTGTATGGCGGCTGCGGTAACATTTCCATCATCTAACTCCTCAAACTTCTCCATAGTCCTGGTGGCAGTGGGTGGTTTGACGTTGTGCTATGGAAACAAAAAGCGTTTTGGCATACCAAATTGGGATATATCTCAACCAATTTGTCATGAAGGCTGTTCGATGGTAATAGAGTTCAGCATTGATGGCACGACCATTTGGAAGAAGTTTAAAGTGTAAAGCGCCTTCGAAATTACACCAAACAATTTTTGGCAAGTGTAACAGTACTTTTGGGACAACCAATTATTTTCTAAGGATTTGTATGCTTACCATATATCTTAACTGCTTGTATTTTTAGGCCCTGAAAATATATGTTTGCGAGGTTGCAGTATCGCTAAAAGTAGTTGTGCTCTTGTTGGTCTTGTTGTGTACACGGGTCCTGAAACGAAAATTGCTCTCAACTCTGGAAATCCTGTTATGAAGAGATCAAAGTGAGTATTTTAGTCCATTAGATTGCGCTGGTTTGCTGAGATTTCTTTTCGAGGTGAATCCCTTAATGAAATTTTCTAGATTTGTTGAAAGAGATGTCATTTGATATATGTCTTAAGCGACCACGTATTGTACACATGACTTTATTGTTCCGATCCATTTTAGAAAGTAATTTCCATTTCTAGACTAAATGCCGATTTATTGTTGAATTTAACCTTAAAAAGAAATCTTGGCTACGGCGGCGTTTATATTTTTATTAAACACTCACTTCAACATTTTTATTAGCTCTTCTCATCATGGTATGTAGTAAGAGGAAATCATTTTTTGAATTTGTTGTGTGTTTAGTTCCATCCATTTCTCTATTATCATTAAGAGTATCATTATGGAGCGTCACTATATATTTTAGGTTGATTGCGTTTCTTGTTTGTCAATTAAATGTTTCATCTATTTCTGGTTGAATGACATATCCAAGTCCGAATTTATTAAAAGTACAATATAATTTGTTGTCATTGAATATAACAAAATAAAATGTCTTGTAAATGCATTTAATTAACAAAATTACAATGTAAAATGCACTACACTTACAAAAAATTTTAGGATTAATTTTAACCTAAACTAATAATTTTGCAATCAATCATCTTGTAATGTAGCAATGTTTTGGAATTCATTTTACTACTTAATTGTCGCATTTGACTTAAGCAAATCTACTTTCTACTTCGATATGCACTTTCCATTTTTTATGAATTCCGATGTAGCAATTATGTTTGTGAGTTAATTTTAATTGACAATTCACCATCAAAATTGTATGTTTCAATTCAATATCCAAACTTGAGTTTATGTTTTTAAGAACATGGCTTAATTTAGTCTCTGGAAGTCAACCATGTGGCATCAATCTCAATTGCAGGCACTGTTCATTAAAAAAAATTAAGACTTTTGCTGTACATTTAAAATTAACCTTTTAATTGACAATCATTTTAAGCAATATTTGTGTGAATAGACATGGTTTGATTTGTCTATCGCTTGTTTTGTAATATTATGCAAAACTCTCTCTATTATGTACTTTACAGGTTTCGCACTTTAATTTTGCTATTTTCCGTAACAATTCCTTACCGTTTCTATTTCGTTTTCTCTCATGTATACTTGTAATGTCATCGTTTTTAAAGTATTTACCTTTTACGTTTTCTAAGGATAGTTTGTGACGTTTAAGAATGTTGTCTGTTTATTGCTTAAAGCACAGTATAGAGAGGGTTTGTTGTCATTTTTATACTTACTAATTCGTGTTATTAGATTGGAAATAGTAGCAAATACTCAAATTTTTTATCTATTCTGCCTCCTTTTTCTCATGTCGATCGTTGGAACATTTGTGAGCTTGACGTTCTCGCAGCCAAACTTTCGAGTGAGCTGGTACATACCAGACGACGGCCGCAGTTCTAGCACAAATGTAGTTCTGACTTTCATTACATTTTTTATTTTGTTCAACAACATGCCAGTTTCCCTGTTATTCAACGTTGAATTAACAAGAGCAATTCAGGTGAATATATGTTATCAAAGGTGTTTCACTTCCTGAATGTTCTTTAGGCATATTTTATTAACAACGATCTCAAACTATATGATTCTAACTCAGATATACGCGCCCATGCGCGTACTTCAAATTTGAATGAAGAATTGGGGCGCATTCGATATATTTTCACCGACAAAACTGGCACTCTTACTATCAATAAATTACAATTTCGAAAAGTAGCTTTTCTCAATTCATTCGATGTAAGTGAATTCAATATTGTTGATTATGTATTCTTCCTATTTCTTTTTGATCTGCATTACAAACACAGAGAGATATCAATAAATGAAATTTAGTCAGTAATTTTGTGTGCTTTATCATAAATGAAATTGCTTTTCATACTGTTAACCAAATCATTTATAACTTTTAAAATCAAAATATAAGAAAAATGCAGAAACTGCTAAAATATTTTTGTTACTTAGAATACATAGTTTTCTCATACTTTCCCAATTTTCTCCTACTTTCTATTGTAGGAAGTTCATGTTCTTGATCACACTCCATCGGATCCTTCCCTTGATTCGGAGTTCAATCTTCACATGCTTCTTGTCATCATGTCTAGCTGCCACACAGTCATTAAAACGCTTGAAGGCTACTCTGCAGAATCACCTGACGAACTGGCTTTAGTTGAAGGGGCTGAGGCTTTTGGATACTCATTTTTAGGCCGCTCGACAGACACCACAAATGATTACATTGAATATTCACATCTATGTGCTAAGAAAAAGATGGTGTGCTTTGGAGTTGTTCCATTTACTAGTACTCGCAAACGAATGAGCATGATCGTGGGGTTTGAGAATGGCAATTACTATTTGTTGTGTAAGGGCGCTGATGAAGTTTTGAAACCCTTACTTCGGAATGAAATTCATTCCAACTTAAATAGAGAGGTAGTTTTCAACTTTATTTCCACAACAATTTTACCACCTGATAAAATAACAAACAACCTTAGTTTTAGTACTTTTTAATGTGTTTTGTAAAAATTTATGTTATTGCAGCTCTAAACTACGTTAATTTAGTTAGTATGTGTCGAAATGGTAGAACTGTATTTTCTTAACTACAAAATAACTTTAACTATTTTTATATACTGTCTTTGTAATTGCTTCGTTTTATAAAAGCTTGTGATATTAAGTACCCCCAATGTCTTATTGTTATATAGATTACATGTGGTCGTTGTATTTAGAAAGTAAAAATTTATTAGAAAATGCTCAAATCAGACATTTATGCAAACTATGGAAACTTGTAAAATAAGTTTTCAAAATGATGATATTTTTATCATATTCAAAGATTAGACTCTGATACTTCCTAAAGATGTTACATGATGAGGTTTCTGCCTACCTTAGTCAATCTAACAATTTACCATATTTCTTATGTGAGAAATTGGTTAATTCCATCACCTCTATTTCCGATGATTCAGATTTTCCTGCTATATACACCAATTTCATCTTAGTTTCAAGCTAGACTTTGCTCTAATAGTAACAAGTTATCAAAAACCTCTGCACCTTGTTCGCATAAAAAATATGACCACGATGCACATGTATCATCTGACTGTACGTTGAAGTTTTTACTAACATCAACACCAAATTTCAAAAGAAGGGAAAATTGTTTAATATGTAACTTCTCAAGGACATGTACCGCAATAGAATGTGTAACTCCAGATCCCTGACTCAGCTTTTCAAATTTTTTCTCTAAACGCTCGGTGTCAAGACTCCTAAACATACATAATTATGAATTGTAGCAAGTAAATTCCTACACAAGTGTACAATAGCGTAACATGTATGAAGAATTTTAATGGCAGTATCCCTAGAAAGTTGTTTATTTGATATCCTTGGCTTTTGCAGCCTTCACAAAAAATGAGAAGGCCAAGACGGGAATCGTATGGGTAAATTGCACCCCTTGTAAATCGTAATTATGCCTGATGTCAGCTCCTAACCATTTAGCATTAATTATTTCCACCAAGTCAATACTTTTTTAAGAGAACATTGCAGTGTCATTGACATCAGCAGGCATATCAGGATGATTTTAAAAAAACTGCGGATGTTTAAAGGCAAGTGATAACCTTCTGCCTCTCCATTGGTTTATGAGCAATTGTAACGTCGTATAACTTTGACATTTCGACTACCCTTCAAATTTCTTTCTCTAATTCAAATAAATTTCTTAAATACAACGACTTTGCAGTTTTGATTTCCATTATCATTGAATTCAAGTTCACCTTCTTTCTTTTAGCCATAGATTTCTAATGCATTGAAATACATGTGGGTTGTCATAAAGTTAACAATGGCTTATCAGGTACTGTTCTGATGATACGTGAAAAATTCTTGCTTTACTTGAATACCGCTTGAAATTTTTGCTTTCACTTGATTGCTTTCCTCTAGATGATAAAATTATATGGTAGAATTTAGTTGGTCTCTTAAAAATGTTGAATCAAATTTCGAAATAGGTACATTTTACACAAGAACTTTCGACCTCCATAAAGACAAACAATCTTGATCCCTAAGATTGTCTTTGCAAGCACAGATGGATAATTTACAAAGTGCTTCTATGGTAAAGTAGCAGATTCTTAACATAAACCTCATCATGTAGCACCACACAAAGTTTTGTTTAGTCTTTAAAGTTCTGAACACTCTTGAATATTTGTCACTTTAGAAATTATTCGAATATGAGTTGCGACAGATGGCAAATGGTTTACAAAGTCCTTACTGTTGAAAAATATTCAAAAGCCAAAACTATATTTCCAGAACCATACGATTTTACACCCACGGTAGAAGGAGACGTAGCATTAATTTGTTGTTGAATGATTCCTTTTTATGATCCATTTCTTTAACTTAGAAAACGTATTCACTAATCTAATCGGGAACAAGAGTCAATGACGGTGATAAGTTTTTAGACAGGCTGAGAATATAGCATTTTATACCAAAATGATAGGTTCCAAAGCGTAGGCTATTGTTAATTTTAACCAAAAACATAGGTATTCCACAACTAAGCTGTTGTGATTGAATAAGTAAAGCATCATTAATCAATAATTTTGTCCTTGAAACTTTAAATCTATTAATATTTTTAGTTATTAATTCTTCTTCAATACTAATAAAATCTAACTTATCTTTTTCCCAAGATGCTGATAATTCATCTGGAAGGATATTTCTTGTGACGGGTATGCTTTTTTGGTTTCTCGAGGTTTGGACGGAGGAGTAGGAACTAAACTTTGTTTAACATTATTGATAATAGATGGAGGGTGTTTTGGTCGAGGTTTCTCATGTAAAATAACGATTTCAAAGTTTTCCGGAAAATCAATCACAAACAGCTGTATCTGGAGAATCCCTTGGGATAAGCGTTTCTCCATCTTTCATTTTCTTCTACGTCTCGTGGTAAACGATAAACACTTGCCTTCACACCTATTATCACAACATTTCTTGCCTATCCTTACTATAAAGAAAAGAACAGACACCTACGCAATGCATGTAGAACAGCTGATGAGCTGCAATATCTTTCTGATCATTTTACCGCAAAGCTGTATATTGCTTGTTGTTTAAAGCCCTGTTATAAGGAAATGCAGAGTGCAAAATATTAATAAAAGTCAGATAGATAATATCCATTTTCTGAGATATAAATCAATCGCCCTCAGTCACAGCCCCCAGTTTCACGATGAATAGGCCTGTAGTATAGAACGCCATGCTTGATGCAATTTTAAAAGAAATCGCGTTTTATTTTTATTTTTCAAGTTTTGCAGAAAATCATATACAACTGTATAAACTAGTATTTTAATGCAGATGTTACACAATGTAGTAAGTTATTTGTAAACATTTTCTCTCAACTTTTAGTATCTCGGGCATTTGAGAATTTGGAATGCATTTCAAAGTGGCCAATTCAAATGTTAAATTCATAGTGTAACCAACCTATTTCTCTAACTAAACAGTGAAGAATAAATTAAAATGCTCGTTGCAAGATATTGCACTGAAGGCTTTGCGCTATTTGCCCTTTTTAAATAGAACATTGTTTATTTCATGGTTTTTTCCCGAGCATGCAATTGTCTTGTTCTGCGACAGATGATACATGAAGGGCATTTAATTTAACTGTTTTACTCTAAGGCAAAACCCCACCGTGTAACATCCACTTAACTTATGATTTGTCTTATCCATTACGCATAACTTTTCTTATAATTTCTATATATTTATGATGGATATGTTTTCTTTATTCAAGTTTCTATTTGAGTAAGTATCTCGTAACCTTTATACTTGTGATAGTTGGAGAGATTTATTTCTAGTTAAGGCTTCCTCATGCAGATTGACAGAGACTTATTAATACGGTATGTAGATTTTTGGGAAGCAGTTCGCACTTTATTCATCAAATATTTGTACAATTTTATATACCTAAGTGCTCCTCGGAGATAAGTCATTGCCACTTTTATTATAAAGCGGTAGTATGCAGATACAGTGATAACACTCATTTACAAAGCAATTCATAGTATGAAACAGTAACATGTTCTCGTAAACACTATGTACTTGAGTTTGTAGTTTCATAGCATTGTTTGGGTTTAAATAATATCTTTACATAGTACAACAATTTTTATAAAGTTAAATTGGTGTGCTCGAAGTAAAAGACAACTTACTAAGATTGAACTACAGTTTTATATATAATTCTTTACAAAAAATTGTTCTTGATTTTTTTCAGATTTACGTAAAGGCAACTGTATCAACTCATCTTCATCAAAAATAACTTTGTTCACACAAAGACACCACTATTCAAGACGCCATTGTCCGTCAAATTAGACATGTAGGACACTTTCAGTTTTTTCACGTCTGAACCTTGCCATCAGGTAGTAAGCCAACTTAAAATTTGTCTCGTTATTTACAATAACTTCTTTCTATTATAATTCTATCCAGCAAACTGATCAATGTCCAATTCCATACAATTACAATCAACGAAATATTAAACCAAAAGAATGTTAAATTACTTTCTCAAATTCGGCCAGTTGGCAGCTAATTCAACTCCAAGTCAACGTATTAAAGATTTTGCATATTTGGGATAAACTATAAATATCCTATCTGGCATTGCGAATACCATTTTGAAACATTTAGAAACATTGATACAATTTCATTTAGATTCTTTCTTTTAGAAATCAATTGTAAGCGTTTTATAATTTTTGTGCTTCCGAATTTCCAGATACCATTTGTGTGTTGTATGTGAATCATGCCAACGAGCATTGCAAAGCCTTTGTTCTTACATGTATTTCTTTTTTCCAGTTATCACATCTGAAATTTTAATTCTAAGTTTGTATACATGAGATTCTCTAAATTTTGTTCTATTTTACTCAGGGTTTTTATTGAATCACAGTTTTTTTAGATTCTGTCATTTTCCAATGAAGGCCTTCGTGTTCTTCTTTGTGCATATAGAAAATTAACTTTATCAGAGATAACGGCTGTTCAGGGTGATTTGAAGAATTTAGAAATTGATTTAGTCCCAGTTGGTGTCACTGGAGTTGAAGATGAATTACAACCTGGTGCTAAGCAAGTTATTGAAGATTTAAGAAGTGCTAATATTAACGTGTGGATGCTTACTGGAGATAAGGCAGAAATGGCAGAACAAGTTGCTCGTTCTGTTGGTCTGGTACCTGATAGTTCTTCAATATATAAGCCTTCTGCAATCTACTTGGGTATCAAACTTCATGAGAATTCAGGGCTCTTAGTTCAGGTAATTTTACTTTAATCATGTTGTTTAAGCTTTTAGAAAACTTCTAATGTCATTATTTCGTAGTTAAGGTTTAAGTTGTTCTATTAAATTTTACATTGATACTTTTGTTTTTAGGGAGACGAAATTGATGAATTACTTTCTTCTAAAACATTTTTCAACAATGCTTTGAAGTTTTCTTCTGTTATCGGATGTCGTCTTACACCCAAACAAAAAGCTGATGTAGTTCTAGCATTGACAACAGCCTCTGGAAATGAGATCACTTTAGCAGTTGGAGATGGTGCTAATGATGTTGCCATGATACAAGCAGCTAATGTTGGTGTTGGTATTTGTGGTAGAGAAGGTCTTCAAGCGACGTTGGCTTCGGACTATTCTTTGCCAAATTTTTCTGGGCTTTCTCGTTTGTTGTTAGTACACGGTGCTTGGAATTATGTCAGAATTAGTAAAGTGATTCACTACTGCTTTTTCAAAAACATTCTACTGTACTTTGTTAATTTCATTTATCAGTTTTATGCTGGATTTTCAGGTAATTATCAATGATTTATTGGTTTTATTTAGTCATTGCTTTGTTCAATAATATATGACAAACGAAATAAACATTATAGTCTAAACTTTCCTTTTGAAAACCAATGTTTAACATAAGAGTGCGTGTGTAATTCTTTTAATCTATGACAACTATTTACATAGTTGTAAGCAGGGTAAAATGTTCCTATCCAAATCCAAATTGTCTGTTATAATGAATTTCATCCGAAATTTGTGAAATGAGATCCGAAGACTCCAGCATTAGTAGTGCATGGCTTACCAAACTTGCGAAAGACACCACGCTCATTGATACTGGCATTATATCCCTGCTGGAGAGTGGACGTTCCTACCAGAGCTCATATTGGATTAAATTTACATCAACATTAGCACTGTAATGTGTTTTAACGAATTGTGAATGTCAATGTTCCCAAACTTCTGGGTGCATTCATGCAGCACTTTGTGAATATACTAAGATTTTTCACTCAATTTGATTTTTGTACTGTATTTTACATACTATGTTGGGGACTTTTACTATAATGTATTTTCTTCACAGGAGCATAGAATAAAAACTATATCTCTGATGTGAAAATTAACATTAAATTTGAATTTAAAATCCAAAAATTGGTTCTGGTGTTAACAATATACCTTTATTTATTTCAAAATAATTATATACATATATATATAAAATTGATTTGTAACCACATTTATTTAGGTACTACCCCGTTTGAAAAATGGTCTCTTACATTTTATAATATGATATTTACCTTCTTTCCTGTCATTCTCATTGGCTGCTTTGATAGGCAAACCGATGACACCAACAAACTTTCTCTGCAAAAGCAGTATCACTGTTATCAAAAAGGACTTCTCTTTAATACACGGGTGTTTTGGACCAACATTCTGAGATGCCTTTTTTATTCCTCCGTCATTACTTTCACATGTATCGGCATATTTTTGCAAGACTCCATCCAGGTGGTTTTATACTTATTCCCATTCTGCATATTCATCTTTAAACTGAGATTGTGTTTTATTTTAATGTTTTCAATCATTTAATAACACTTCATTTTATTTTGAAGAAATTTTCTTTTTCCACATATGGGATATCCTGTGAAAACCTGAATTTTTGAAGTTTTTTTTTAATTTAATCTCAAATGTGAACAATTAAGTACCCATTGTTAATTTGTTAATATTTTTAATGAAATAACTTTTTGTTCTTTAGGTCTCGTCTATTCATGTCGACGGAATGTTTTGCTTTGGCAGTGTGGTCATGGCAACTGCTATTATTATTGCTAACATAAAGGTGCTTTTATTCGTAGATATTTGGAATAGTCCTCTTCTCGTGTCAGTATTTTCTGGCATTGCCATTTATTTCACATGGCTGACATTTATCAGTTTTTGGGAGTTAAGTCCTGTGTTGCCGACCATTTTTGCGAATGGAACAGGCCTGTTTGCTAATCTATTGCCATCATTTGTGTATTTCCTCACAGTATTTTTGGCTTTGCCAGGATTCTGTATTTTTATAGAATTTGTTTTTAAATGTGATTTAATTCCTAATCTGTTCGCGATTTACAGAAATATGCGACTTTGTCATAGCAAGCATACTGATGTTTTTTAGAAAAGATATTTACAAGTTAATTGATTTTATGAAATAATGATTTTGATTGTATTTTGTTTTTCCTAATAAATTCTATTTATATATTATTTATATATAAGGGGTTTGTCCTCTTTTAGAGGATGGACGAACAAACGCGCTTTTTAGATATTTTTCTAATCTTCATGGTTTTTCAATGAACTTAAATGATCAGATACATTATAACTTAAATATGAAGATATTGTTTGTGGCATAAAGTTCAAATTCATTAAATGCTTAGTTAGTGAAAATGCGCAATTGAGTAATACTATTACTCCTATAGTAAAAGAATTTCAACCTAAGTTATTTAAATCATTTCTAGTAATAATTTAAAAATGATATAACTATAAATGTAAAATAATGTAAAAAATTGTTCAAAACATTGAGAAGTCAATAATTTGGGAATCAAATGGCCAAATGTAGATCAGCTGAAATTCAATAATAAAAATGCTATTTTAATTTGAGAATTGGTGAAGATGCAAATGTAACACAAAAAGTAGTTAGAGAATTGAAGACTATAAGCATAAAAAATCGATCAAATGTATTCCAAGAATCAAGATTACTAATATACCTTTATATGAAGACTTAACTAACTTTAGGGAATTTAAGTCTAAATTATTAGTTGATAATGAAAATATTCTCAAGTATTTCGAAATAGAGCATTGTTAGTTTCCATATAGTAATGTTATTATATATGGCAATTGCAAAGTATTAGTAATGAAAGCCTCAGCAAAATTAAGACATTTTGATGGAAAAAAGAGAAACTTGGCTTTGGAATTTATCATTTCAGATAATGTAATTGTCGCAAATAGCATTCTACAAAATTATGCTCAATGAAATTATCTAACTATGTGTACTGCATGGAGAATTGTCCAGTTAAACATGTAAGGAAATGCATAAATGCTTCAACTGCAAAAATTCAAATATGTTTAAGAAAACGTATGTCAATGTTATAAAAATCAACTACAGTTAACTATTTTGAAGAATAATTATGATAACAATAATAATCTTTAATTAAATCAGTAAAAACAAAAATATAAATTTCATTTAAATACAATGAAATTATCTAAGATGGCGATCAGGAAACATTCTTAGATATTTTTCTTATAGATGTAAGCATCTGTGGGTTTCTGCATCTGTCTTTGGCTAGTCAGTTCTAGAAAAGCATATCGTATTTTATGTGGTCGGTAAAACTCCGAAATATCTTTGTTCAACTTCTCATCTTTAACTTTAGTTGTAATTTTCGTAGGACAATAGCCGTCTATAATACCAGTATAAGATAAGAGATTCTATATTCAGATAAATGTTTACAATTCAATAAAAATATTGTTGATTTTCATATAATATTAAATATATTTAATAAAGCACATTTTACAAAATTAACATTACAAAAATAGAATATTTAGGAATCACCGAATATGAAATTGTTTTTTTTAAAAGAACGAAAATCAATACATATAAAATTAACATTACAATGATTATTTTTTGGGTGATCGATAATGAAAAACTTGTACAATGGTTGAGTTTGTGTTCCAGATGCCACAGATTAGACATGAATTGCTTGAGCCCTAACAACCACATCTTGATAAAAGAATTGTAGCATTTCCCCGCTGTAAAATTACTGACAATTGCTGAAAAAGTATGTAGAAACCGTATTCAGATCGCAAGAGGCATTTCTGGCAGAAGACAAGAAACATCTTGGAGAATACTTTGATAGCAATTGGTGACCATCCTCCTAGAGCTTCCACTGATAGTGGTATGGAGGATATACCAGCTGCTGAACATGATTCTGCGTATTTAGTAAGCTTTCGGTTGTCTGAAACTTCCAGAGCATGACCAGCATTAGTACTCGCAAGAGAAACAATAACTGATAATTTATCTGAATAGCGTCATAAATTACAAAAAAGTAACGAATCTACAAATCAACATACATTACAAAGAGGAACAATTCTTACAGGCTATGGATGAATTACTTTATATTGCTATTTTAATGACGAGTTATCGTAGTCATTGTTGTAAAACTTAAATCCATGATGTACCTAAAATATATTTTTGCTTAAGGAAGATTTTTAAATGCTTTTTAAAAGGTTTCAATTTTTCAATGGTTTTAATTTCTTTAGGTAGCGAATTCCAGGTTCGAATTGCGACATTAATGAAAGATTTCTTCAAAACTTTTTTTATACTTAACACATGTAAAAATTTTAGATCTTGAATTCTGTTTATGCGCAAATCCCGAGAATTTAATTGAATTATAAGGCGGTAGATTTTTAACTAGTTTGAAAAATGTTAGCAAGGTATTTAAAATGACGAGTTGTTTTGGAAAGAGAATAGACGTAGAAATGTAATGTTTATTTTCGATGAATTTTTTTGCTGAGATATTCAGTGCCCATTTTAATGTCAAGTTTTCTATAAAGCACATCACTTAGATCAGTAAATAAGATGATTGCATAATTAAGGTGGCTCATGATAAAAGCATGGAAGAATTGAATAATTGCACAAGGTGGTAACTTCTTAACTACTAGTGTCATACTTTTTATACCTATAGCTAGTTTTCTGCTATGTTAATGTGAGTGTTGAACTTTAACTTTGAGTCAATGGTTACTCCTAAGTACTTGTCTACAATAGGTACATTAACAGTATTAATTTTCAAAGTCATTTTGGAAACATCGTAGTTATTTTTATTGGGCTGTAAAATACAAAATTCCGTTTAGCGTCATTAATTATCAACTTATGCATTGAAAAATATTTTGACAATTTGTTGCAATTGAATTCTATTGATTCCACTGCTGAGTGCATTGATGTATTATCGCTGAAGATGCAGGTGTCATCAGCATATTGAATTAGATTGCAATTGGTTATTGACTGCATGTCATTTACATAAACACTAAAAAGAAGAGGACCTAGAATCGTTCCTTGAGGCACCCCATTGTAAACCGGTAACCAATCAGAAAAAATATCGTTTAATTTAACTCTCTGGAATCTTTGATTAAGGTAACTAGTTATCAATTGCTTACTATTACAAGAAAATCCTAAGTAAGATAGTTTTTCAATAAGTATGTTGTGATTAATCGAATCAAAGGCTTTTGAGAGATCTAAACAAGCTATAGCTACAAATTTATTAGAATCGAGGGATGCTCTCCATTTTTCAGTAGCATGTAATAGTGCATCAGTTGTTGAAAAATTTTTGCGAAATCCAAATTGGGTGTTCGATAATAAATTATACTTATTAAAATGTTCAATTATTTGGTTATGCAATAATCTTTCGAATATTTTACTTATTGGAGAAGTAAT
>CABFPE010000298.1:712575-725513 GCA_900660155.1 Hofstenia miamia
AAACATGATGAAAATATTGCCTCCAATTATAGACCAATCCAATCTCGGTAACTTCCCCACTTAGTATTTGAGAGACTTTTATCGGATCAAATTTACGATCACATGCAAAAATATAATCTAATGTCTGATGCACAATTTGGATTTCGAAAACATTTTTCTTCTACTGATGCTCTTATCCAAGCAACTGAACACTGGAGGAATTTCCTAGATAAAAAAAACTATGTCGCAATTGCTTGCTTAGATATTTCTAAAGCTTTTGACTCAATCAATCATAAAATATTATACGAAAAACTAAAACATATAGGTATGGATAATGATAGTGTTCGCTTTATAACAAATTATCTTACAAATAGAATTCAACGGGTAAAAGCCAATAAAGTTTATTCGAATTGGCTTCCTATCAAAAATGGTATACCGCAGGGAACTATTCTAGGCCCACTACTATTTAATATTTATATAAATGATATGAAGTATCATACCAAGACCAATCTCATACAATATGCAGATGATACCTGTGTATTTTATGCAGACAAATCTGATGATAAGCAATAAATGAAATTGAGTTAACCTGTCGATCATATGCAATTACTTTTCAATGCATAAATTACGAATTAATGCCGAAAAAACTGAATTTTTTTACTTAAGCCTCATAATTTTGAAAAAATTCATCCTAAAAAAATATTTTAATAGTAAAAAATACCAAAATTCCCGAAGTTACTTCTTTTAAATATTTAGGAGTTACTTTTGACTCAAATTTATTATTTAATGAACATGTTAAATCATTACAAAAGAAAATTGCTATTGGTATAAAAACAATAGGCCACGTTCTAAGGCAACTACCAGAAAATGCAATTGTACAACTTCTCCATTCATTGGTAATTAGCCACTTTAATTATAGTAGTATTCTATTTTCAAACATACGCGAAGAACTAATTAAAAAGCTCGAAACTCAATATAAATGGGCCATTAATGTTTGTAAACGAAGATCTAGTGCTTTAAAAAAATATATTTATAAATCAATCCCAAGCCCTAAGCAGTTAATTCAAGTAAATACCGCCACTAAATTTTATAAAATTATAAAATTGCTTCCACCCTATAATTGCATAAAAATCCCAGAATTTTCGAACAAGATCAACGAAAGAACAAAAAGATTTACTGTAAACAAGTATAAATCTAAAATAAAGCGAAATTCTTTTATAAATAATGCAATGGGAATGAATTTCCCCAAGAGATCAAATGTATTAAAAATGTAAAACACTTTCGCAAACGTGTTAAGGAATTAATTCTAAAGCAAAAGTTCATCTGTGGAAAAGCTTGGGTAGGCTACAAATTTTATAATACTGATCATACTACTACTACAAGACTATAATATCCGTAGTCTAAAATGACGCTTTTCTTGTATATATTTCATGTCTTTTTTATTATTTTTGTACATTATTGCCGCTATTTAGAGAACTTATCAGTTTCTGAAATTGTAAATAAAAGTCTCTAAATATAGAATATCTTATCTTATCTTATCTTATAAATATATAAGAAACATATAAAAGATGTACATACTTTCTTGAAACAAACGAGCACGAAACAAATTCAACAATTTGAAAGCAGCTAAAAGATTGTGGACTACCTAATGACGTAAAAATTTTCAAGATTACTGAAGCAGAACCTGTCAAAATCATTTTACGTATTATAATTAGATCATTTCAACTAAGTCTAAATACCAAAGAGGATTTCATGCGATTGCTACCACTTACTAAGATTTAGTGAAATAAATTATTTTCATGAAATTTAATATATTTAGGGGAAATAATTGTGCAAAGAAACTGATAATGGATTTATAAGTAGAATTTAAGTTTTGCTTCATAACTTTGCATCAGTTTAGTAAAATATCACAAAACTTAAACGTTAATAAATCACAAAGACAGTCTAAAGTACCAACATTATATTTTAAGCAAACCATGTCAATGTTATTTAGACCATTGCGAAATGTTTTAAACAAATGTATTTCTGAAGTGTCTCCGAATAATTTGAAAGTAGCACAAATCATACCTGTGCATAACAACGTGATACTGAAGTACTAAGAAATGTATATAAAAAAAATATACAACTTATGGGACGCAATACACTACCAAAGATGAATAAAGAATTTGATGCAAAGAAATCAACAAAATGTTTACTAATATATCAAATGATTTGAATTACAAACAACCTAGAACTCCTTGTATAGATGTGAAGAGATTCCAACCTTAACAATGCATCAAGTATATCATGCATTGAAAAGTATCAAAAAAACATCAACAGGATACGATGGAATACCATATTGGTTTATAAAAAAATTTTTGTATATAATTACACGAATAGTTCATTATTTACGGAATCGCTAAGAACTGCTAAATTCCCGAAAATTTGGAAAACTGTTATAATAATACCAATTCCAAAATCACAACCGGCAAAACTACAGAATTTAAGACCAATTAGCATCACTTCAATATTGTCAAGAACTTTTGAAAAATTTGTATTTAATTTTCACATCAAAGATATCTACAATAATCATTTAAATATAAATCAGCATGGATTCCGAACAAATGGAACAACAACAAATGCTGTTATTGAACTGCAAAATGAATTCTGTCGTACAAAAATGAAAATTATGATTATGTAAGATTAATCAGCCTTGATATAACGAAAGCATTTGACAATGTAAATCACTACATTTTATTTGAAAAATTAAACAATATAACACATTTAAATCCGTACATCATTAATTGCCTTGATAGTTTTATTGGAAATAGACAACAAATGGTTAAGTATAATAACAGACTTTCGGATATGGAAAAGATCAACAAAGGTGTTCCTCAAGGGTCCGTTTGTGGCCCATTTCTGTTCAATATATGTATTGATTCTTTAAATTGTGACTCTTTAAATATTACAAATGGTTCTGTTATTAAGTATGCTGATGATACACTGATTTGTCTTCCAACTCTTACTTAACACATTCAATTAATGATAAGATCAAATCTTGGTATGAAGAAAACAAATTTGAAATTAATTATAGAAAGTCGCTGGAAATGATTATAGCATTGAAGAGAAAATTTTTTGATAATATATCTAAAATTGGTTGCTATTCCTCAGTAACAACAATGAAATATCTTGGATTTACCATAAATACCCAGCTTTCACTTAAAAAACATATTGCTCAAGTTTATAAAAGATCAATGAGAAATTTCTTATAATATTAAAAGTAAAAAGATTTTTAAATCTAAACTTAACAACATATACAAGAAAGCATTTAAATATAAATTTATTACTAAAAAATTAAATATTTTTATCATCATTAAAGCAAAAGACAAAGCATTACATCAACACATTGAATACTCTCAAAAACATCCACTAAAACAATTCATTAGCAAAAGAACTGAATANTTGTGACTCTTTAAATATTACAAATGGTTCTGTTATTAAGTATGCTGATGATACACTGATTTGTCTTCCAACTCTTACTTAACACATTCAATTAATGATAAGATCAAATCTTGGTATGAAGAAAACAAATTTGAAATTAATTATAGAAAGTCGCTGGAAATGATTATAGCATTGAAGAGAAAATTTTTTGATAATATATCTAAAATTGGTTGCTATTCCTCAGTAACAACAATGAAATATCTTGGATTTACCATAAATACCCAGCTTTCACTTAAAAAACATATTGCTCAAGTTTATAAAAGATCAATGAGAAATTTCTTATAATATTAAAAGTAAAAAGATTTTTAAATCTAAACTTAACAACATATACAAGAAAGCATTTAAATATAAATTTATTACTAAAAAATTAAATATTTTTATCATCATTAAAGCAAAAGACAAAGCATTACATCAACACATTGAATACTCTCAAAAACATCCACTAAAACAATTCATTAGCAAAAGAACTGAATACGCTAAATAAAAATTAAGAAAAAACAATCCACCGAAATTATTCTCATCAAAGACCATATTCCCAGATCGATATTTCTCATGTTATTAATTATCTATATTTCTTTTAGTTTTGTAGTTTGTAGTGTAGTTTACTGTATTGTAAGCTTAATTAAAGTTTATTATTATTATTATTATTATATTGAGAAATATAAATGCCAGTCATTACAATTTGAATTTAGAAGTAATTTATCAACGAGTGATGCATTAATTCATGTTTTAGAAGATTGGAGAAAGTATATATTGACAAAGTACTTTTACATTTTTTTTAGAATTTTTTCTCTAAGTTCTTAAACTTAGTTTCTTCATTAATTTCAAAGACAAGTTCTTCCACAATTCTATACACTAATTCATAAAGCAGTTCTTCATGATTCTTTCTGTAAATTAAATTTGTCTATAGCACATAGTTCTAATATTTGCAATGATTGAATTTTTGTAAGTAGTCTAATAAAAAATGATTGTAAATTCTTCTAATGTTCACAGATAATATTTAAACTCCAATTCAACATTCTTTGATCTTTTAGGCAAGTTTGTCAACAAACATGGCGAATATAAATACTAAGGAAGAATATAGTGCATAATTTTCCATTTCATTAATGATTTCACCGCCATCAGTCGGTTTAGAGAGGCTCAATCTTCTTTGTTCGCTGTCTAATTTTTACATGTGTTAAGTATAAGAAAAAAGTTTTGAGGAAATCTTTCATTAATGTCGCAATTCGAACCTGGAATTCGCTACCTAAAGAAATTAAAACCATTGAAAAATTGAAACCTTTTAAAAAGCATTTAAAAATCTTCCTTAAGCAAAAATATATTTTAGGTACATCATGGTTAGGATTTAAATTTTACAACAATGACTATACGATAACTCGTCATTAAAATAGCAATATAAAGTAATTCATCCATAGCCTGTAAGAATTGTTACTTTTTGTAATGTATGTTGATTTGTAGATTGGTTACTTTTTTGTAATTTATGACGCTATTCAGATAAATTATCAGTTATTGAATTGTAAACATTTATCTGAATATAGAATCTCTTATCTTAAAAAAAACTGCTCGCACCATTTAACATGCTAAGCAAAGAAGAATTATTAACGCTTTATGGGCTGCTCCATAACTGAAACACACATATACGAGAAGAGCTATCGAAAGATGAAAATCGTCTCAAACTGTACCCGAAACGCATTCTAAAGAACAGCAAACATCTCCACAGCCAAGTAGCAATTCATATCAAAAAAGGCGCAACCAATATCGAAAAATTAGAGAAGGCACAGATACGCTCTTTATGGGCACTTCGATGTACCGTTACCTTAAAGCATCCGTTCTTATAAAAGAACACCCCGTAATAGTACACCCATACCGCGGAGCCACTATCAACGATGTTCTAAACGCCCTTGGAAGTTAACCTTTTTAATTGTGTTTGATTGTGGATATTGGCACAGTCGGAATATACGATTTAATGCAGCATGCGAAAGATTTCACACTACTTTTCACCAAACTAATTGCATCTCTTCGCACATTATTCACGTCTGCCGATGTTGGAGAAATTGCGCCTTTGACTCAAAATAGGATCTTGAACACAAAAAGTATGCGAACTTAATCTCTTAATAAAGCAGAACTCAAAAAATATAACTACAAAGTTTTTGAAAATTTTAAATACTTCTGCATGGGTCAAAATGCAAAAATTTTTTGCAAAAGACGGTGTGCACTTCTCAAATGCAGGCTACACGACACTCTCACGTAGCATCAAATACCATTTTGAACCATCGCTAAGCACTGCTTGCCGACGCTTTTTACTGCCGAAACCAGCCCATGCTCAAGTTTTTCAATCAACACGTTCGATGATCAATCACCGCCCGTTGCATGCCATCACCAGCTTTCAACATATCAACACGAGTCACGTCAACCTTAGACATCATTGCTTATCACCTAGCCGAAATTGCTTCAACTACACCGAAGACGCCACTAACACCCACAGAAGTTCTGTAACTTAAGCATCTTATACAATTTCTAAAATGGTGAACTTTACTATTATTTTGTTAATTATGTATTTTATACCTAAATTGTGGGGATATGTTCTTAATAATCCTAATTTTTTCCTCACCCTAATGCTGCTTTTCTTTATGCCACACCAACTCTTTAAACCTATCACTACTTTCCTATAAGTTTACTCAACAATAAAAGAGCCTTACACTATCAGCATTGTTACAGAATATTTTGAACGATTCTTCCTTTTATAAGTCTCATTTTTCTGATATTTTTAACTGTGTTATATATTATCTGTGCATATTAGTAAATCTTCTGATAAGTTCAGGATTAGAACTCAACCCAGGTCCACATCAAATTCTCGATTTTGACTAGTATATCAAAAATATAAACAAAAGCTTTCAAAATTTATCAAATAGAAACATGGAATATCGAAACTTAGTAAATGAATTAGGGGAAAATTTCATTTTGGGGATTTCAGAAATTTGGCTAAATAATTATAACATGAATTACTCCTGGTTTAATGAATCTAAATTTACTGTTTTCGAATGGATAGATCCCACGAGTTGCACTTTAACAAGAGAAAAGGAGGAGGTGTTTTATTATTAATACTAAAGAAATTCAATTAGGCTAGGTATTGCTACTAAAAACACTTTCGAAATCTTTGGATAGAAATACAAAATCCTTCTGCCAAACACAAAAAGCAGCTTATTAATATTTCTTACTACCACACAAGCATTTTTCAAGCATTTTTTTCAACAATTAGAAACAGAAATTTTAAAAGCATTAAATGTAAACAATGATATTATTATGATGGGAGACTGGAAACTTAACTTCTTGAACAGTAAAGATAAATTTAAAATAATAAATTTTTTATCAACTTTTAACTTGAAAATAGTAAACACTAACATCCCATCAAGATGTTCTCCACAAAGTGAAACGTTAATGATTATTTCTTCATCCCTAAGCATGCTTTAAATTATAAATACATTCATTCAGAATTTCCTCACTCAGATCATTGTATTATAACTCTAGTTCACGTATAATATGGATAAAAATAAGAGAGAAAATGACGATAACATATAGTTAATAAAAGAAAAGCTTAAAAATGAGAATTGGGCGACAGCTTACAGTGCTTTAACTCCCAATGAAATATTCAATAGGTTTTCAAATATGCTAATTTATCATCTTGATCAATACTGCCTAGAAAAATCAATTTTAACAAAATCCAATTATGACAACAATTAACACTAGAAGTACCGCTCCTCCTTGAGATTCATTTTATATGTAGTATTTCAATTAAAAAATTATGTAAAAGAATGAAAAAAAATTTTCTTATGGAAATTGAAAAAGATTATTGATATTTTTAGAGGTATATATACTAATAATGTTTTAATGAATGCATACGCAAGTAAATAAAATTTTAATTTGAACGATTTTGAGACACATTTGGTACTCCTAGTGTTAAGTTACCTTGGATTGATGCACATTGCTTAACTTTTATTAAACAAAAAAATGATAAGTGTACTAAGTATTTTAATGAAAAATCCTCTGGGAATTTTGATAATTACAAAAACGCACGTGACGTATTCAACAAAAAAATAAAAAATTCGTACAACCAATGTTATAAATCAAAATTTGAAAAAATGGATACTCAAATGTCAAAAAAGATATTTATTAATTCATTGCTTAACAAAACACAATGGCTTTACTTCTGTTCACAAAATTCATCATAATGGCAAAAAAATAAATTAATAATAATATAGACATTTGTACAATATTTAAAAAAGATTCAATGAATATAACTGAAAAAAATGTGCAACAACAAATTTTTATGCATCACAAAAACTAACAGTTAATATTTCAAAGACAGAATTTTGTATAACAAAGAGTAAAGATGGTAAAACATACACATCCAAATTCACACTACGTTTTAAAAAGGAAACTATAAAGCAAATTATTCATTTTAAATATTTAGGGGGTATTTTCGACAGCAACTTAAATTTTCATAAGCAATTAAATAGATAGTAAAAAAAATGGCGGTTTCAATGACGGCAATAAGTAATGTTTCTCACCTTCTAAGTATTAATGCAAAAATTCAGCTAATTCATGCATTAGTATTAAGTTATCTAAATTATACTTGCTTATTATATATACAGGAATTAACACACTCTAGCTCAGAAAATTTAAAATACAAACAAATTGGGCAATTAATAGTACATTAAGGTGTATGAAAAAAAAACGATCAGTTTACGATGAATTAAAAGGAAACGTTTCGAAGCCAATAATGACAATTTATAAAACATCTTTATGTACAAAATTCTCAAAAAAATCGCTCTTTACAATTCAACAATTTTCCTAATTTTAAAACTCCAAATTTTCATAGTAAACTCACCTTAGCTATAAGGCAAGCAAAATCGAAGAAAAAACAATACAGAATTATTTTATTATTAACTCAATCCGTCTTTAGAATGAATTGCCTACAGAAATTAAAAATGTCAAGTCTCTAAGATCATTTAAAACTAAAATAAAACAATTATATAAATCGCATATGCCTGAATATTAGTGGATAGGTTTCAAGTTTATTAACGCTAAATTTAGGAAAAATATAGTTTCTTCTTTTTCTTCTTCTGTGAATTTATAATAGTGAAAACTTCATTAATGGTTAAAAAAAATACAAGTGAAAAAGTAGAACCTTTAGAATCAATATGTGTTGAAGAAAACATTATTCTTGCAACTAATAAAATTTACTAACTTTTGGCTGAAATTGACAATAAACTAAAATGAACCGATTAGATCGAGGCATTTACGACAAAAATGGTTCCCGGCGTCAAATTATTCAACATAAGATTCAACATATCATCTTCTAAGAACATATTTCAAGAACTTCAAAAAGCTTTTAATTGGGCAATTAATACAATTTGTAAAAAAAATAAAAAATAATAGAAAAGCATTATATATAATCACTAGAATACGTATTGAAATTTAATTGCCTTTCACTATTTTGAAAAAGATCTTCACTAGAATGAAATAAGAATGTCAGTAAGCAAACTGATTACAAAATCAAATTTAAAAGTTAAATAGGAGAATAATCATTTGCCAATTTTATAATTGATTTATGGGACACACTCTTTCCAAATTGCAATGAATTTAAAGATTCTATTAAAATTTCGTTAAAGAATAGGAGAATAAGCTATTTGGCAATTCATAGAACAAAATTAATAATATATAACAAAGCTAATTAAAAATGAAAAACCATCACCTTAAATCTTCAAGAACATTAAAAATTTTGAAACCAGGATAATCACAAACTTTTCAAATCCAAGTTAATTTGTATACTTTTATATTATAATTCAGTGTAAAAACAAAATTAAATAAACAAATATTAATAGATTGCGCACTTGCGGACATATTCAATTAGTAATGGGAACAAAATTGAATTAATCAATTCTAAGTTTTTCATTACAACAAAATATTACATTATCATGAAAATATATATTTACAAATTCACAAATTTAGGAATAATCTAAATTATAGAGTTTTCTTCAAATGAGATTTATCATAGTAATGTTTTGTTCTTAGTTACTTTTATGGATTACATTTATATTAACTAAGTTTTTTAAGGTTTTCTATAAAAAATGATTTAAATTATTAGAAATATCTGATTCTTTTCTTAATACATCAATATATATCAAATACTTTGAAGGTTCACCGTGCTAGTCGATGATGCTGAGCGCAATTTGATTTTAATTAAGTGTATTACATTGACATAATCAAATATCTCAGCAAAAACTGTTAATAATTCACCTAATGTGCCAATAACAACATAAAATACAAAAAGCAATAAATTAGCAGAAACATGTATTAAGAATTTGCATTTTTTTTAGTTTATTTGCTAATTATTGATACTTTTTAAAAAACTGAAACTTTTACCATGGTATAGACATTTTTCCATAGTTTAATTGTTGAGCTTAAAAATGATTTTTTTTAAGAAAATATTTTTAAGTGTCATTTTTTTGCGAATACAGCTGGGATTGAAAGTTTACTATAAAGTGAGCGCTGGTTTGAGACATCACAAAATTTTATTAATGAAAAATATCTTATATAGTATGCCTACATTATTTATAAACAGAATTCCAAATCAAAACACTTTACCTAGGTAAAAAAGTTTTGAAGCAATCATTCATTTTTATTACCGTTATTCTAGCTTAGAACTCACTACTTGAAGTTGAAGAGATAAGAAAGCATTGAAAAACCGCCAGCAACAGTATATCTCGAGTAAAGCATGGGTATGATACAAATTCTACAAAAATGCTTACGTAACATTCGTTTTTGAAATCCTTATAGTAATTTATTTCTAGCCTGGTAGATTTATTTTATAGTTTGTTTTAGTCTATTGCATGTATTTGCATATTGTTTGTATATTTGATGACGCTATTCAGATAAATTACCAGTTTCTAATTGTTAATATTTATCTTAATAAAAAATATATTATCCTCACGATTAGAATATAAGCGTTTGCTATTAAGAAGGAAAATCTATATTCAGAAATTGTATGAACAATAAAAACAGATACTGACAACAACTTGAAAAGAAATACAAAACAAAATAAAGCAAGAAAAGGAATTTTTGCAAATTATCTATAATACTACAATAATGGAATCCATTTTGTTGTGATTTTGCACACTCTTTTGCATGCTTTGAATGTGCTTATAATATTAAATGGTTAAATAAGGAGCGTCATATGCTACAATTGTGAATAAAAATCGTTTTACCAATGTAAAAACACAACATATGGTTTGTCTAAAGTTTATTCATTTATTAAATATCTAATACAGCCCATTGAAATCCTCTTGTATAGCACGGACAGTTTTCTAGTAATAATAACAATAATAATAATTTACTTGGGCAATAGATATACTAGTTTCTAAATTAGTGCCAAATTTTTGTATTTCATTTGCAAAACGATCAAAGAGTTTGGCAAATATTTTCAAAATATTTGGCAAATTTTTCAAATAACTTGCAAGTTTCCCTAAAATTTACTAGTTCTTTTAAAGATTTGGCAAATATTTGTCAAACTTTCCAATTTTTTTCAAATAATCTTACACATTCTTAAGAATATATCAAACATATTCCAGTACATTAGGCATTTCATCTACAATTTACCAAACTTTGGTATTTAATAAATTATAAGGGCATTTGAAAGAACTGCTTCCACAGTCTACAAAAATCTGTGCACAGCTGGTAAATAGAATCAATGCTGCCTCGGTGCTCAGTGCAGGTTTTAATTAGGACATATTTTTGTTGAAGAAGGTAGCCACGGGGAGGGGTTATCTCCCTACTTTTCTCGAAAAAATTACCTAAAAAATACAGGTCTTTCTATTTTATGAGAAATATAAATAAGGTTCCTCATTTTTTTTGCAAAAGTAGCTGAATAAGTCCCCACCAATGAAAGCTAAGCTAAAATCCTAGAAAAACATAGATTCCTACCTATGTGTTATTTCAATCCCCCAGATATTTTTCGCCGGCTACATCGCTGTGGTTTGCTTTCCATTAGCACCTAATGAAGTCAGCACAATTTGGATACTTCTCAAAGTGCTAGATGAAACTGGCTCTTTGTATATCAGCACTCCGAATGAAAAACTCAGCATGTTTTAAAAAACTATAAATTTTTCATTCAGATTCTGAGAACTGGTCCATATAGGAGAGAGGAATTATGAAATCTTTCCCCTTCCTGCAAATTTTTTTTCAACATAATTAATTCGCTATATTACATATTTCAAATGATGTTCAAAATGTATTCATAATACTATTGATAATTATAAATGTTAAAACTTTAGTATTTTCGTAACAAATTTTTAAGAATTTCTGAATTTTTGAACTCTGTTTTGCATTAATTGTTCAGATTTTGTTCTACAAAATAATTACTAATTTCATACAAAACCTAGTAATATTAGGGATTCACCATCTCCTTTATTTTGGTTTTGTTTTATATGGTAGTGATAATTAAAAGTAACTCAGTAAAACTAATAGTCCTGAGGAAATGTTTCATTATCAGACCGGACCCATGCTACTGCGCGACTGCTGGCGGTACTGAGATATAGGCATGGGATAGGATCAGTTCGAAATCGGGATTAACTTTTCAACTTCAAACTGAGACTGGGAGCAATCTGAATTAATATTTACTATTATATTTACTTGCTAAACTAAAATATGTTTGTAATACTGTATCTCCATTCAATATTCTGTTTTGTTAATAATGCTTAATTTCGGGATATTTAATTTTAGTAAGGGACCACAAATAGATGTATTTATATATTAATATAAACTAAAACGTCATAGTAGAAAGTCCGACTAGAACATCAGCAATAACTTTCAAATGCTTATCATAACATCTAGAGAAATTTATGAGGATTCAAAATCTAATCAAATTTAGAATAAAAATATTATGAAAATTTAAGTTTAAGAGCCTCAGTACTCCCATCAGATCCGCTCCTGAAGACCGGATAGGATTTTTGAATAATTGGGAGTATCTAAAATATATCAAAGGCATAAACAAGCAGATTCATCCCATTACGACATAAATTTTACCCTGTTACCACAATAACAATGTTTGTAATTTCACGAGGGCGCTCTGAAATTCGTTGCCCTATTTCATGGGTTAGAATAATTCAAAGTGGTCATGTGTTTCCACGATTGAGAGGAAAATCATCACTTTGACATTAAGCCCGCAATGTTCAATTATCTCAGCACGGTCGCGCACTGCCATGAAAACACACTGCAGTCCATTCTTGAAAATGGCAGGAGCGCTCTCGTGAAAACTTGCTCTCAAAGGCCAAGAATGGGGCGCTATGGCCCAAGTCATTAATTCAGACCGCTCTCGCGAAAATGCACTATAAGTTTATTTAATTTACCCTTTGGCATAATTTTCTTATTCAAACCCGTGAAACTTTTACCGAACCCGCAATGTCCTAATATATATATAT
>CABFPE010000298.1:725661-762886 GCA_900660155.1 Hofstenia miamia
ATATATATATATATATATATATAAATATATATATATATATATATATATATATATAATATGCTTGCATAGATATACAATGCAAATAAAATTATTAGCTATTGCCAGCCAACTATCGGCCCGGCCTTAAAATTTCCGTCCGCTTCCAACTCTGATGCTACTTAACCAAATTCTTCCAAAAAGGCATTCGGTTCTTGAGGATTAATATGTCAAAGCTTCCTACAATTATATATATCCTTTTTCTTTGTATGATCCTTATTCCTTAAGAAATTTGAATAAAAGAATTTCCATTAACTCAAAATTTGAGTAAATAATACATTTTCATGCAATTACCTTTCATTTATTTCCTTATTATTAGTATAAATAATTGCTCTTTTGTGCAAAGCACAAGTAAGCATATTATAATATATTTAATCGATTTTGCTTAAAAGCTCTTGTACAATAATATCTTCATCTAAAGGTCCTGAGCCAAGTACTGAGAAAGCTAATCGTTGAATGCATGATTTTCTTTTTTCCAAATTGGGACGCATTGTCACGGTAGTTTCACTGTAGATATACTTCTCTAAGCAGAAGAATTTTAGAATCCTATCTATTGTGAGACATTGCTTCGCACACAATTCCAAAGATAGTTTTGTAGCTGCTCTTTTTACATCTGCAACATCACTAATTACAATGCCTATGAGAAGATTGGACGATATGATTGTAATACACACTACAAACGAGAGGAAGGTAAAAATGGAAGCAACTTGGAAAATTGTAATATTTAAGGAACCATCAATTTCATTGGCGTCAACACTTCCAATCAACAAAGAAATGCATTTGAAAAATGATTTAGTCAATGTTCCAAAGTCATCATTTTCATTTAAGTGTAAAAAGTTGAAACCGAGAATAAAGACACTTAAAATGAATAAAAGTGGAATCATCACAGTGACGAATGTTCTTAATATATGTGTGAACATGAGTACGTACATTCCAATGTAGCTATAGTTCCTCAGGGTTATAAACATATTCAGCCAAGCCAAGAACATCCCAACACAATTTAGGGACCACCACACGTCCAACGAAACATGAAGGTAAGAAGCAAAGCTGTATGCCCAGTAGATGTACAATATGAGTCTATAAGGCGAAGATTTAATTGAAAATATGCTTAGAATTCCTAAAAACTGAAGGAGAAAAATCAGTGCAATGTAATTACAGCGATTGTAAAAATTGAACAGTTCCTCCTCAAAATGGTAGACGTATTTACTGCGAATAGTTAACATAAAGACAGTATACAGTACCATAAAACTAAAAACAATGAAACTAAAGAGAAAGTTAAAATACTTAATGAGACTTTGGCGCTTGTTTTTGATGAACACCTTGACAAGACAATGCTCCAGAAGATCAGGATTATGTTTGGTAATCGCTTCTAACAATGTACCAAATCTTTGCAACGGTGCATCCAAAGCTTCTAGAATATCAAAGTAAAAGAGTTTGAAGTTGAATTTTATCTTTAACTCAGGATCGTATTTTCCAAATCCAATATATTCTATGTATTGATTTAAAACTTCTTTTGAGAAGTCAGGGTATTTCATCACTAATTGACTCAATGTAGTACCATGAAAGTATATTTCTTCATCTTTTTCATGTCTACGAACAGAAATATCATTTTCTAATGGAAATATAGCTCTTAGGGCCTCCTCAGATGCTATGTATTGCAAAGCAGTGTGCCCACTCTTATTTTCATGTGTAAGCAGACCATGATTAAATGTAGGATGGTCCTTAAGCTCCTTTAAAATTTGAAAACCATATTCATTTGTAGCGCAGCCATAAATATAGTGACATGCATTACATCCAAAGTCATCCTCTATTTTTAGATCTAAACCTTCATTAGAAAGAAGAACCTTAACAATTTCACAAGAACCTTGAATCGCAGCAACCATAATCGGTGTTCGATTGAATTCACCTACTGCGTTAACATCAGCACCAGCGTTAGTTACAATATTGATTGCCTTAGAGTTATGATGAGAGACACAACAAAATAAAAGTCTGTTTAGTAAGTCTTGGTCATCCTTTACATTTTCTAAAGCATTGATTAATTCAAGATTTGCGTTGTTCTCAATATGGTAGCTCAGTTCTTCATAGGCCATTTCTGATATCACTAAACAACGTGTTTAAGCTAACAAATATAAGTTAAATTTACATTAAAGCAGATAGCAGATAACCATTTCGTTGAAAACGCACTAACTCAATAACTCCCCCATATTGCAGCTACGCAGTGTGTTATTCATTTGAGGAAAATGTGTTAAAGTAAACTAATTCTTTAGAGAATTACTGCTTCACACACTATAGTAACTAACTTCATTTCTCATTCATTCTGTTTCTAAATCACATTCTTAATATAATCCCTCGGAAAGAACAGAATTATTTATTAGAATAAATTTTAGGCTTAGTTGACGTACAAGTGTAAAAATACCAACATTTTTTACAGAGCATTAAATATTCATTGTATTCAATATATAAACTCATTAAATAAAAAATTCATAATTTTACTTTAATCAAAGCTTACCGTATGCGTTTAGAAAATGACGGGAAATAATATTACAATATTTTATGATGAATGTTCTTTTAACATAAAATTTTATTTAGCAAGTCTGAGATACAAAAACAAATGGGAGCAATGAATATTGTTAATTACTGATTGCTGAAAATTAGAGATCTCAAATAGGGTTAGCGCTATTTCCAATAGGAATTTTTCAAAATATGTGATGACTTCAACGAAATTTTCTTAAACGCCTTTGACTCACAAACTAATGGAAGATATTTAAAATCTAAAAACACCACAAGATAAAGAATTGTCTCTTTCTTTTTTGTCTTAAATTCGAGACCCGGCTCTGTCCCAACTTCGCGACAACTACAAACTTGGCACCCGGCGGGCCTTCAAAAAACAAAATTTATTGCTTCCCATGGGCATTAGATCACTAGATATGGAAATTAATTTGAATATTTTTGCAAAAATCGGATTTCTCATTGAAAATAATTCTTATTTGCATGTATTTAGGCATAAGCACATGCTTTAGCACATATCTTTATCATTGAATGAGTGCCCCTGGTGGGCCCTACCCCATAGATGTGTCCATGTAAAAATATTTGAATATTTTTTTACAGGCTTGGATAAAATTTTTGAAAATGCAGACAAATTGGTTTGTTAAGTAAAAGTAACACTAGTGGAAATAAGGTTAAAGCAAATCTCCACAAATGCCTTCATAATATTTTTTTTATTACAATCACCATCTTCATTGAATAAGGCAAAAATTTGGTTCTCTCTTAATGGAGATGTGCAAAAACACTCGGATTAGGTAATTATATATATATATATATATATATATATATATTGTAGGTCTTAGAAATTAGCTTTTGATATTAAAGCCGACTTGTACCGAGCTGAGACAAGCCGAGCTGAGCCGAGACGAGAAGAGCCTAGCATAAAAGCTTCTGCTCATTGACCAGTTTGTATTGCCTCTGGTGAAGATTATAGCAGTTAGGACAGTGCACAGTACACAGTATTATTATATTCCAATCCTACCTTCACGATTTGACTATTAAATTTACTCAATGAGCATGCGTTATCGAATAATTTTAAGTTTGTTTAATCTTAATGTGAATCATCGCTCCAATCATCGTATTTGGGATGCAATTTCATTCCCTTGAGCTTTGCTGGGTCCTGAAGCATCTTTTCCATTTGTCAATCTTCTTTCAATAGCTATTTTCATCTAAATGTACCTTAATATATTATGTCATTGAGCTTTAATAATTATTTAAACCCTAATTTCTTTTACTTTCCCGCAAGAAAACATACACACTTTAAATATTTGAGTGTTTATGTTCGAAATTGAAAACATGATTAATAAGGGAAACGTTTGGTGGGAAACCATAAGCAAGGCCGGCTGACATCAGCAGAGCCCACTTGAGAGAAGAGTTTAAAATTGAATTGTCTGTATTGTCACATTTGTTTACGCTTGGGAGTGGGATGAGGATTTTGCAAGCATATTACATAAAATCATTGTGAGGTGGGTTAGATTACTAGTTCAAATATAAATCGAAACAAGTTAGAGTCTTCTCCGATTGAAATAGCTGTTTGATATCACGAAACAATTAAAGTGGCCACAAGATTGCTATAGGATTGTGCCTAGAACAAAGAAATTGAATATATTGGCAATTTTTGACATAAGAATGGTGCTATCGAGATGCCCATAGGTAATTTAATAAATCGAAATCTATTGGTAAGATAATGTGATAAAATGCCGACAAATTATTTTGTTAAATAAAAGTAACACTAGTGGAAATAAGGTTAAAGCAAATCTCCACAAATGCCTTCATAATATTTTTTTTATTACAATCACCATCTTCATTGAATAAGGCAAAAATTTGGTTCTCTCTTAATGGAGATGTGCAAAAACACTCGGATTAGGTAATTATATATATATATATATATATATATATATATNAGAATGGTGCTATCGAGATGCCCATAGGTAATTTAATAAATCGAAATCTATTGGTAAGATAATGTGATAAAATGCCGACTTTAAATTTATTTGAATTGCTAAATCCGATTACCGTTGTTCATGAAAACCTAGTACTTTCGCGAAAGAAGGAGCATGACATAAGGGGGTAAGTGGTGAAAAATCTATAAGAAATCTTTACATTTTTCCATTTTTCGGTACTCCAAAAATTCCAATTCGAAGTATAGATCTACTGGCTTTTTCAATAATATATTACGTCTACTTGGGCGACAATGTATGAGTTAACAACTTTATCAAATAAATTCGGTTTCTTTTGCACGTCACGGTTTTAATTTCTCTGCTGCAATATTTTTCTAGGAAATGTCAGCTTTTTGATACTTGAAATTTTTCAAAGAAACGTTGCCAATTTAAATTAATTTCCGCGAATTCGTATTGAGGTAGAGCATTTGGCTCCAAAGTATAAGTCATATCGCTAATTTGTTGATATTATAGGTCCACTACTCGGGACTCATCCGTAATTTCATAACATGAAGCATTTGAACTGTCCCTAGAATTTTCAATATCATCCTGTTCAATTTCCGTATGCTGTTCTACTTGGAACTCATCAATAAATTGTCTTAGACGCAAGTAATTAAAGTAATTAAAGTCAGCGATTTTCGTATAATAATATAGAAATCTAGTTTGGACAGAATCTGGTACACGTGAGGCTAAATCTGTCATCCGCACCAACATACTGAGATCAATGTAATTAATGTCATTTAGAATGCCACCATTAATTTCTGATCGTAAAAAACTTTCAAGAGAAGGCATAACCGTAGTTGAAATTTGAGCATTAAATAAATCCATATGCAAATAAAAAACAAAACTAATATTAAGCATTTACATTTAAGCCTTTTTTGTATAACTACAGAAGTATTTATGAATTTCAATTTAAAATACTCTTAATTTGTAAATTTTATGAGTTGAGTTATGAAATCTTCATGATTTTCTTGTTATATTTTTGAAATACTCTTAATTTGTAAATTTTATGAGTTGAGTTATGAAATCTTCATGATTTTCTTGTTATATTTTTGAAATACTCTTAATTTGTAAATTTTATGAGTTGAGTTATGAAATCTTCATGATTTTCTTGTTATATTTTTGAAATACTCTTAATTTGTAAATTTTATGAGTTGAGTTATGAAATCTTCATGATTTTCTTGTTATATTTTTGAAATACTCTTAATTTGTAAATTTTATGAGTTGAGTTATGAAATCTTCATGATTTTCTTGTTATATTTTTGAAATACTCTTAATTTGTAAATTTTATGAGTTGAGTTATGAAATCTTCATGATTTTCTTGTTATATTTTTGAAATACTCTTAATTTGTAAATTTTATGAGTTGAGTTATGAAATCTTCATGATTTTCTTGTTATATTTTTGAAATACTCTTAATTTGTAAATTTTATGAGTTGAGTTATGAAATCTTCATGATTTTCTTGTTATATTTTTGAAATACTCTTAATTTGTAAATTTTATGAGTTGAGTTATGAAATCTTCATGATTTTCTTGTTATATTTTTGAAATACTCTTAATTTGTAAATTTTATGAGTTGAGTTATGAA
This sequence comes from Hofstenia miamia, assembly GCA_900660155.1. Lineage (NCBI taxonomy): Eukaryota > Metazoa > Xenacoelomorpha > Acoela > Hofsteniidae > Hofstenia > Hofstenia miamia. The sequence goes on from CABFPE010000298.1 coordinate 731,768, forward strand.
ATCTTCATGATTTTCTTGTTATATTTTTGAAATACTCTTAATTTGTAAATTTTATGAGTTGAGTTATGAAATCTTCATGATTTTCTTGTTATATTTTTGAAATACTCTTAATTTGTAAATTTTATGAGTTGAGTTATGAAATCTTCATGATTTTCTTGTTATATTTTTGAAATACTCTTAATTTGTAAATTTTATGAGTTGAGTTATGAAATCTTCATGATTTTCTTGTTATATTTTTGAAATACTCTTAATTTGTAAATTTTATGAGTTGAGTTATGAAATCTTCATGATTTTCTTGTTATATTTTTGAAATACTCTTAATTTGTAAATTTTATGAGTTGAGTTATGAAATCTTCATGATTTTCTTGTTATATTTTTGAAATACTCTTAATTTGTAAATTTTATGAGTTGAGTTATGAAATCTTCATGATTTTCTTGTTATATTTTTGAAATACTCTTAATTTGTAAATTTTATGAGTTGAGTTATGAAATCTTCATGATTTTCTTGTTATATTTTTGAAATACTCTTAATTTGTAAATTTTATGAGTTGAGTTATGAAATCTTCATGATTTTCTTGTTATATTTTTGAAATACTCTTAATTTGTAAATTTTATGAGTTGAGTTATGAAATCTTCATGATTTTCTTGTTATATTTTTGAAATACTCTTAATTTGTAAATTTTATGAGTTGAGTTATGAAATCTTCATGATTTTCTTGTTATATTTTTGAAATACTCTTAATTTGTAAATTTTATGAGTTGAGTTATGAAATCTTCATGATTTTCTTGTTATATTTTTGAAATACTCTTAATTTGTAAATTTTATGAGTTGAGTTATGAAATCTTCATGATTTTCTTGTTATATTTTTGAAATACTCTTAATTTGTAAATTTTATGAGTTGAGTTATGAAATCTTCATGATTTTCTTGTTATATTTTTGAAATACTCTTAATTTGTAAATTTTATGAGTTGAGTTATGAAATCTTCATGATTTTCTTGTTATATTTTTGAAATACTCTTAATTTGTAAATTTTATGAGTTGAGTTATGAAATCTTCATGATTTTCTTGTTATATTTTTGAAATACTCTTAATTTGTAAATTTTATGAGTTGAGTTATGAAATCTTCATGATTTTCTTGTTATATTTTTGAAGCTTAATTTTTTTCGAGTTCTATGATTATGTCTAAGAAATATTTTATGAGATTAAAAAAGGAATTTGTGGTAACGAACAATAATATTAAATATTTTGAGGAAAGTGACGAAAGTAGAAAGGTTTTTGTTAATTTTCTGATTTCTGTTACATAAATGACTAACTGCTGTTTTTATGAACCATTTTATTTGCACAATTAATTTATTCAAAAGTTGTCGATTTATGTCTTTATGCAGTATGCTTCCATAAATATAATGATAAGTTTTAGTGTGTGAATTTATTGAATTTTTGCTTTAGTTGAAAGCTGTTGAGATATATTGTTAAGCGCTTTATTAAATTTTCTTCACATTTGCTTTGTAAAATTAAGTTGAGAATAAAAACTATACCAAAATATTTAAAAGAATGAGCTTGTTCTATGTATATGTCATAAAATTCTAATTTCTACAGAAAATATTTATGTAATAATGTTTAGATTTTCTCTAAATAATATTATAATAATGATAATATCTTTGAAATTGCGTAAATATTTGTGAAAAAAATTCTAGTAGGCTAGAAGTAAAATAAAAATTATTTGATTAATTATTAAGTTCCACTAATTGTAGATCAAAAAGTTGTTTTTTTAAAAATTTTCTAAAACTTGCTAAAGATTTCGCATTTATGGTATTTGCACTAAAACTGTTGAACATATCAGCACCAGCAATTGAAATCAATCTGTTTGATTCAATGTATTTATGATTTCTAATTTTTATCAAATATTGTCTATAAAAGTTCTCTTAGGGAATCTTAAAAATCAAATACATCATTCAAATAAGTAAGAGTATTGTTATGGACTGCTTTGAAAATTAGCATACATATTTTATATTTTATGCGATAGGAAATCTTTAACGAATGAATTGGCTTTCTGTTTTATGTTCCTTTGCACGTAACATCTTACAGTCAAAATCAAACTTGTCAGTGAGCGGAGCTTCTAACGAGCCGAGCCGAGCCGAACTTTACCTGAATATTAGATATACAACGAGCCCAAAACGAGCCTTTTTTAAGCAAGCCAAATTTATAGTACTGCTTGCCAATTTGATTTTACAGATTTTTCTTATTAATGCTTTAAATAATTCTCATAATCTAATTTTAGAAATATTTATTAAATAATAGGAAGAGCTATGTAAAAAATTCTGAGAGCTCAATATTTTAAAAAGAAATATCGAGCTGAAACGAGCCTCATTGATAGATTGACGAGCCGAGTGAAGCTTAGAAATTTCTGCTCGCTGACAAGTCTGGTCGACATCAAACCATCTTTAACTACAAGAAAACTTCTCAACATATAATTCGGGTCAGATCTAAAAAATGTGACCTTTTTCCAGGCATGATTCATTTGTGTCTCTAATCAAGGAATAAATATTTATTATTTTACGACATTGAACTTCACATACTTCAGTGGATTTTATTAACGATTTTATTGATATATCAAAATGAACAGCAAAATGATTTTTTGTCTTTGTCAATTCAAAAAATGGGCTGAATTATAAAAAGCCCATTATTCCGAAACATTGAATTTTATATAAGTTATAACTATAAATCAAATTATAGAGTACATTAGTATCATATATTTTCTAAATTTCAATTTAGAAGTTTCAATTTCAGAGTCTTGATTTTATTAGGAGTATCTCTTATGTAAAATTTTGGTGCAACAAACTGACAAATTAATGAACTTTTTTTTGAAAATTATTATAAAAATGGGATGGATTCGGGTAGGTCCTTAATTTTTTTGGACTGGGCTGAGCTTGGGCTTAAATTGCCCATCTCTGGGTTATCACTGACATTAGCTAATTGAATGTCAATTCATTTTCGATATATTAATGCTAATCCTCCACCTCTTCCAGATTCTTTAGGAATATTGTACTATTTATAAATTTGGCCACACAATAGGTAGCCAGAAAACGAATATTTATCAGAAACCCAAGTTTCAATAAGATATCATAGATCAATATTTTGTGAAATTAAATATTCACTGATATGTTTTTCTTTATTAGTAATTGAGAATATGTTCACTAGCAAACAATATATATATATATATGTTGCATCTTTGCAAGTTGGATTTTCACCTCGAATTTTAAGATCTTCTGTGTTATAATTTCAATTATAGACAAGTTTACATCGTTTTTTTTAGTGAAGTGCATTCTATTTAAAGTTCTTGAGGAGTAAAGCTTTACTAATATAGATTTTATTTTAAAAATTTTATATGCAAGTGCTAATGTTTTTCTTTGATCGAAAACAGCCTTAATTTAATCATTATGTGTCGCTTATATTCAGCTTTATATTTACCCACTTAAGAGGGGAAAATTCTTTATTCTATAGGGTCTTCAAATTTTAGTTCGTAAGTTATAGGCGCTTAAAAACCTAGGATAAAATGAGTTAATAAGATGATCCACTAAAATATATATTCAGTAAGACATTACGTAACATCGTTAGTTTAAAATTGTGTCCCTCAATCTTTATGCACTATTTATAAGCGCAATATAGACAATGTTGAATCTTATTCTTTTGTAATAAAAGTTCATGAATATAATCATTCTTTGAATTGATTCTTCAGTGATTCTTTGAATGTTTTCAGTAATCTTTAGATGTTTAGCGTCAGTGTTCTTCAAAATTTCAACTTTTTGTAGATGTTATTAAATTGTTGACTTATTATCTTCAGTTTTTTATTCTTCTACTTTGTTGTCGACCACTACTTCCGATATAATGCGCACCCAAGGTACATTGAATATTATAGATTATATTGCTATATTCTGCTCACTACCACAACTTTGAAATATCTAGCAGCATTAATAGTTAGATTCTAGCCCGTATGTCTTTAGCCAAAACATTAGATTACTGATTAAATCTAAGAATAATAATATCATTAAAATTTCTTAGAATTGTCTATATAATTTTGTCAAAGTGCCCACATGCCATTTTCCAATAGTAAGCTTAAGATTTATCACCAGCCCTGAATAAGCTTATGACAAATTTCTCTTTAACTAAGTTAAATATAGCGTTGCACTTATTTCGTATCCAATGACAGATTTAAGTGCCATTTTCATTTTGAAATTGACATCAAATTCAATGCCTCAACAACTTTCAGCAGTCCTTTTAAACAAAATTTACAAATTATGCTATTATTCATAATCACTTAATTAAATTTGCAGAAAAACTAAATTATTTGCAACTTTACATCCATTGTGCCATTGAAGGCATACTTATTTTTCATGATGAGACATTCTCAAAATTAGTTTTTTATAACAAATTGAGTAATAATAACAAGGTACCATTTATTTGCGATCAAAAAAATTTTTAAGCAGGATAAATGTACTTGTTTGAGTTAGTGTTAAAGAATGTTAGAGTTGACTTCCTAAATAATTTTTGGTAACAAGCTTTAAATTTGAGACTAGGAGTAAATTCAAAGCTTTTCGTCTTTACACGTCTTGCTGCTGTGCCGGTATGTTACGAAAATTTTTTTCTTCAATTCGTCTTTAATTTCTGCCAACATCCCTATGTACTGGTATGAATTTGCAATTTTTCTTAGCTTGCTTATATAATTAATGCACCCAGATTGTAAACGATGTCTTCTAATGCTTAGTTCTCACCCAAGTCAATGAAAAGTTGAAATACATTTTTAATAAAAACTTGCAAGGGCTGCCTAAAGGTCCTAAAAAATTCTCACTTTTTAAAAGTGTGCTTCAAATTCATCAAATTGTTACCAATACCAATAGTAAACACGTATGAAGTTTATTCCTATTTATAAACAACATAGCAAGTATACAAAATTTAGCTTAACCAAAAATATTTTTCCTTTAAAATGTAAACTGTTTTATTGTAAACTACTTAGTAAGTTGATATATTTTGAATTAACCAATATTTCGAGAGTGTTTGTAAGTACCTATTATAAGAACTATTATAAGAAATTTGAATGAAGTTTTTTAAATTGAAGTCTTGTGTTTATGAACTTTAACATAAACTGGCACGATATTTTGCAACTACTCTAATAACCGCTAGTGCTACCAATTCTAAGCCAGTGACAGTCAATACCGCTCATGCCCCACTGATGGCTATACGGAAAGCAAATGTTTACATCATTACTGAACCTAAAATCTGAAATATTTAAAATCAATTGTCAAATTTTTAGTATTGAAAAATTGTACTGTATTTGGTTCTTAGATTTTTGAACAAACTAAGCATGTTTGTTTTGGAGCTTACACAAACTAATGTTTATACATTTAATCCATACATGAAAATTTATACATCATTAATATATTTTATAGACAATCTAAAATCTACAAATATATATATATATATATATATAAATTTGTTTTAAAAACTTCCAAAATCTATTTAATAACTTTCAAGATTTTCCAATTTTTGGGCTGAGGTCGCCCAATTATAGAGATTCCACAAAAACACATTCATTATGTGGTACAATTCTTGAGTTTATATTGTTCTTAGTTGTCTATCTTTCGGCTTTTCCAAAACAATGTTTATTAACAACGAAGAATTAGTTATTAATCGATCAAAAAATCACAGCTAAATTTACTTTTTCATTTTGAATGTATATATACACTTCACTGGATTATTTTTTTCAGAATAGACCATTCTATTTTAGCCATTCTATTGGGTAATTAATAAAAACTTTCTCCAGAAAACTAAGACGATCATAATATCACCACTTCTTACTTTAATTAAAGGTTCTGTCAGTGATCGAAAGAAGAAGTCTTGAAATATATGTCAATTATATATTTTTATTTAAAGAGGTTAACTCTAAGAAAGAGCACATAAAAGTGAAATGAGGAAATCAGGATTAATAATCGCTACATCGGAATATTATATGCATATAATATGTCCAGTATTTCTTTCCATTGATTTATTGAAGTTAGAAGCACACTGAGAAATTTACAACAGCGATCAGGAAAATTTGATTTATACAATTTACATGAATACCTATCTTCGTCCAGACCTAATTCTAAATTGATGTCCCTGATATTCCTTGGTTAGTCAAGCATCGAATTTAACTAACCTTAATTAAGCTTAGGCAATTTTTTTATGGTTTTTGAAAAAGATATCCAAAATCTTAGAGCACCATGAGATAGAGGAGTGTTTCCTATTTACGATTATTTTAAAACATAGTGACTTTTGATTTTAAACAAAACACCTTTCAAATTTCGTTACTGTTCCCTTGGACATTAACACTTATATTTAATTCAGCATTAGATAAGGAGAGTATTCAAAACATTTTTTAATTAATCAAAATTTTCATATAAAATAGTTAATTTTTTCAATACTTCAAACTCAGCTATAGGTTCTAATACAAATTGTCAACATTACATTCAAGAACGTTCACCAAAAGGTAGATCATGTCGTTGGCTCACACTTCCCCAATTTCTCAATGGGCTTGGGAAAAATTATGTTACAATATTTAGAAACAATTGATTTTAAGAAAACAAGCGTTTTAATAACTCTAAGGACTGCAATATTTGTTTATAAGACAAGATGAAATAAGATATTCTTTATTCAGATAAATATTAACAATTAGAAACTGGTAATTTATCTGAATAGCGTCCTCAAATATACAAACAATATGCGAATACATACAATAGACTAAAACAATATATACAATAAATCTACAGGGCTATGAATAAATTACTATAAGGATCTCAAGAACGAGATATTGTATAATTATTATTCTAGAATTTGTATCCTAGCCATGCTTTACCCGAGACATACTTTTGCTTAAAGAAAATTTTAATGTGCTTCTTAAAAGCTTGAAGTTTTTCAATGTTCTTTATATCTTTATGTAGTGAGTACCAAGTTCGAATAACGGTATTAATGAATGATTGCTTCGAAACCTTTTTTTCTATATTTAGCACAAGTGTTTTGATCTGGAATTCTTCTTATGAATAAAACCAAGCATTGAAATAACATTATAAGGTAATTTTTTATGAGCTTAAAAAACGTTAACATCGTATTCAATATGATTAGTTGATTGGGGAAAAGGATAAACGTAGAAATAAAGTGCTTAGTTCGAGAAGAACAGAAATAACGTTAACAAAGTGATAATAATGTTGCTGATAATAATATCGTTGATGATGATGATGATGATGATGATGATGATGATGATGATGATGATGATGATGATGATGATGATGATGATGATGATAATAATGGTGAGGATCATTATGAATATGATGACTATGACTAAAAAGACGATCATTTTGTGAAGTCACATATTATATTATACTGTCTAAAAGTGCAAAAGTTTAATGGCCGAGGCTATTTCTTCATGGAAGTTTTAAATTGAAGCAATAGATAATATTTTAATATCTCATCCCAATTTTATATTTCTAGAAAATGTAGTTCTGTACTATTACAATAACAACTACAAAAATGACTGAGTTGCTTAACAATATGAATTAGAAAAGGTAATAAACAATATTATAAAACGACATTAGTACAAACATAAAAAATTTTACACAAATACTCTACTATAACAAATGAATAAAAGTAGAATTTACACTTCAATATTTCAGTCTAACAATCTACTCAATTAAATTACAGGTTCGAAGTGTTCCCATTTGAAATCGGCAGTTTTGTGGGCTGCAAACGGTGCTTTTCATCAATTCCCTAAATTTTAGTATTATAATATATTTATATATATATATATATATACAGTATATATATACATTTTAAACAATATCTAAAGTATATAATTGAAACAGCTTCATGATAGAATAAATTTTCTCAAGCATTGCGTATCATCTTTTGATGACACAAAAAATCTATAAGAATATTCAAATAGGTTTCGTAAAAAATATTTTTAGAAGCACATCATTTAAAGCTATACATAATAGAAATGAATTATTATTGCAGCCAGATGGTAAGCAAGGTCATACTGAAAGAGTAATTTGATCTTCCTTTACCCAATACATGGCTTGATGGTTTTTAATGAATAGCGATTCAATATTATTCAATATCATACAAACATACAATAAACATAGTGACATATTTCATCATTTAGCAATATTCCAAAATGTAAATAAGCGCTATTGAAAACGCACAGATGTTAGGGGGTATATTCGGTAGCGGCATACAGAATACAAGACAATCTACATATATACTCAAGCATCAACAAATCTTGAAGAAATGTAATTTGCATTACCTTGTCATGCTAATGAGAATGCCCGACTGGTATCTAAGGAGTCATCTTCAAAAGGCTGATTGCAAGCATGCTTGATAAGCTCAATTGAATTGAGCATCTTTCTTCGGTCCTTTCTCGAACTGATTCCAATTGATTTAAGCACTGAGTCTTCAGCCATAAACAACTGCTCAACCTGGTTTATTTCCGCACGTTCAAAAAGAGTTTGAAACTTTTCGAAATCATTTCTAATCAGCCAATCTGATATAGTCAGTGGTATCACAGACGACGGATTCGATCTGTAACTGGATTCATAACTTTCCACTGGTGAGTAACTAAATAACAAAATTTTTCTATTTCATAAGAAAAAAGCACAAGAAATAAAATGAGCTTCTTTTATTAGCACACTACACTTCACTATTTAAATAATCAACGTTAAGATGGACATCTTAGAGTTTGGCTAATATATATATATATATATATATATATATATCAATCAAAATTCATGAACTTTGAAAATTTTGCAGGCTTGCCTGTGAAAAACAAGTAATTCTTAATAATTTATTTTGAGGGAATTATCTTAGCCTTCTAATATAGAATTCTTACTCTAAGTAAACGTTTAGAGCCCGAACATCTCCTTCTTGAACATCAACAGAAATCAAATCGGAAAATAAATAATGAGAGCCAATCAATGAGCAGCTGTTGTACACACCAAAGTGGTCTTTAGACGATTTGTGATGCCACTAAAAGTATTAAGTAAGAATGAATAAACCTCATTATATTTTATATATCTAAATATATGAGTATGTTTGCACGCAAGTTAAGATTATTCTTAACTCAATTACATTTGTTAGTAAATTATTTATTTACTATTTCCTAAATGAGTAAAAGTCATCACGATTTCTAAGATGTGTGGGTTGAATAGAGCCCCAATAATTATTTAGATTGTCTATAAGAAGGCATCCATAGTTCTCAAATTTACAACAAGCCCGCATAATGCTAAGTTAGAAGCAAGTTAGGTCAGTTGATGAAAAATCCCCACTTTATTTTATTTTACCTGCATAAAACTACAAAAACCTTTGAAATAATTTTCATTTGTCGTCATAGATTTGGGTTAGATCGGATTGAAAAATGTTTGGACTATTTCCAGGTATTCTGTGTAAGAATGAAACATTACTACGGCATTAAACTCTAATTGATAAAACTGTAAATAATAAAATATAATTGGTAAATGTATCAAAACCAACTCTAATCATGGTCTGGCGATTTGCAATGCACGTAACAAATGTCAGGTAATAAAAACGTTTGCAGTCATTGAAACTCGGTAACTTGATGTTCAAGTAACAATAAACATGAACAATATCACGAATTTTACAAATACATACATAAATCCCAATCCCAAGGAGAAACTCGTAAAGTATTTCTCAGTAAGTTTAACTGCAAAATCTATACGCTTAATCTATTTTCGCAAATAATCGATTTTAATACCTAGAAAAATTGTACTTCCTCCTCATAAAAGTAAGTCCACTCGTTGATAGATCTAGATATGCAAATTTGGGAATTTGTTGTCTATGTAAATTCAAAACTATCTACATGTACATCATTACCTGTAGCAATGTCATCGTATTGCTTCATTTGTATTTCTCTTAGTGTAAATTGCTAGACAGTCATCAAATCTACACCTAACTACGTATTTCGAAGGATGCTTTTAATCAGATGATATTCTTCTTGAAGTTACAGAATTTCAGATAACGGTTCTATTAATCCTGGTCTTTTGATTATGTTATTATTTTTAAAAGTATATGGAATTAATAAAATGTTCTGCTTATGAATCTATCTAAATAACTTTTTGTAGATAAAGTTCTTATCATAAATGTTCGATTTTTGGCTATAAAGTCTTCAACAATTAAAGACTTAAACATAAATAGCCCCTATAACTATCCAAATTTGTCAGCACACACTTGACGAATACATTTACCATCTATAACATAATGAAAAAGCTTATGAAACTATCAAAGCATAGTGTGTGGTTAAGAAATATTAGTAATTGGCAATCTTTGAAGTAGAACCATCAAAGATATTTCAATACAATTAAACGCTTAAAATCTTGAATGTTGATGCGGAGATAATTACATAGAGCCTATAGGCTAAATTTTTCTCAATCTGCTATTAGGCCCTCGTCAGAAGAGTTACTACTAAAGTACATTACTTTGTATCATTGAAAATGTAAATTTTAAAATCATGTCATTACTGGGAAATGCTGATGGAAAAAGTGTGGATTTAAATAATCTATGTTAAAGAATAATGAAAATACTAAACGATCGGGAAATACAATTCAAAAGCTTGCTATTATTTACAATGAAATGTTATCCAGTAATTGCTGTATAGACTACTATAATATATATATACTGTATATATATATATATATATATATATATATATATATGACATTTTATAGTGGCATTGTTTTATCTTAAAATATATACTTTCTTAAAATTTGAAATTTCCTAATAGTTATTTATAAAATTGATGGGCTCTCGTGGCAAATTCATGCATCTTATATGTAAATTTTCCATTTTGAGTTTTTAAAATGGTAATGATAAGTCATTTTGTCTGGTGCGGGTTCGAATATTTTTGATATAATTCAGCATTTCTTTATAATGTTTAATTAATATTTAATGAAATAAAAAGTGAAAGTTTTCACTTGGTGAAAAATAAACGTTAATATAGCAATATATATATATATATATATATATATATATATATATATATATATATATATATCAGAAGAAGTAAAATAGCATTTCTTAAATATTACATTTAGGAATCTTAAATCTTAATGAAAGAAAAACATTTATCTCATGCTTTTATTCTCACAAAGGCAATAATTTCGAGAAATAGCAAAATCAGGCATATACTTTAGGTACTGAAAAGTTATATTTTTTGTATGTTGCTTGGAGTAAAATGAACTGTGTGCCCTGTCATCACTTTATAACCATGCATAACTTCATGATGCACTGAGAAATTGGAAATGAACTCTTAATTAACAAAAATAATTTTGAGCTCTATATTTTAAAAAACAAAACTAGACGTTTCGAATAATGGAGTGTTTCAGAAGATAAATTTGCTAATGAAGTAATTTTTTTCTGATTTACATATTTTTAACATTTTTGAAAGGATTCTTTAACTCATATTTGATTCTGATAGTAGACATTCCCTTAATTATTTGTTAGCATAAAAATTATTGTTGGACGTTGTGAACTCAACACAACATGTTGTGTGTGTGTGTGTGCGCGACATAAAAATCCAACGTCACAAATATTACGATTTCACTAATATTTCAAAATTACTAACAAACTAGTTACGTGAAATATATATCATATGAATAACGGAAGTTAGGTTATTATTATGACATTGATCCTACAGTATACTTAGAATATTCTTTGAATATTAAATTAAGAATTTTAGACAGACTAATTTTCACTAAAAAACCTTAGGCAAATTAAATTCCCAAGTAAACAAATATTGTTCAACTCCTTAGGTTTAGATATTTTAGTTTTAAAAAAGTTTTATACATTTTTAGTGTTGACGCCTGGGCATCAATAGTTTATGCTAAGCTTTAATATTCTAAAACGAGCTGAAATAGTGAATTTATATTTTCAAATAAATTTAGGTGTATATGTAACATAGAGACTTGATATTGAACTTTTCACTAATTGGACTGGATACGTCTCATTCTTTGTCATTTCTCTAAGCCTAACTCCGATAGGCCTGGATAAGGAATGCTGTGTCGTTAGCATATATATTAATAACCAAAGCCCGGAATGAATCTGGCGTGCACCATTTGAATTAATGCCAATTCTACTCATTTTATTTATTCAATTTCTGGGTTTCCTAGATCAAATGTTGGTATGGCAGAAACGTCTAATAAAATTTAAATACTGAAATTGAAAATTATGAAATGAGCTCTAAAAGATTACATGATACTAATTTTAAATTTCAAAATGAGAGTTATATTTTTCAAAACATTCTTTATTAATCTAGAGCATTCACTTAATGTGGGCTGAGTGCCCAAGGTCATCAGAAAGCCTAACTTCATAGAAATTATAGAAATAAGACAACTAAGTATTCATTTCTTTTCATATTTATCTGCGGTTTCGAATTATGGTTTTTTGAATTTAATAAATTACTTTAATATTCTTTTCCGTTCTTAATCTAAAATTTTTACAAGAAATGCTGCTGAGGCGGTTATCATAATTAAAGCGTCAACATTCGATTACCCTCCACTCTTTTATCCACCGCTCTCTTGTTGAGCCGATTTTTTTGCCATTTTAAATAGGAAAGATATAATACATTTGTGATCTCGCTTATCCGCCGACCTAGCCTTTCCCTGAAGATATGTTGATCCTCGATTTCGGTGGATAACTGAAGGTTGAATGTATTCTGCTACTTAAAATGATTTGATGTACAAATAAATGGCAAAGTATTTGGTGGTTCACAATTTTTTTGTTTGCTATCGTACGAAAAAGACATCATCCCATATACAGCATATTATTGTAAAAATCTTAATGGTATTAATATTTTCAAAATATATTTAATATTAATACAAACAATATCTCGCAACTTATAAGGGGTTAATGTATGATTTTGTTGTGTTGTTGTGTTGTGGGACACAACAGCCAATTGTTGTTGTGTTGTATTGGTTGTGTGATGAAAAGTACATTTTCATACAACAGTACTTGATCATAATTTATGTTCTCTGTGATTAAATTAAATATTTTGATCAACATTGATTTACATGATGATGCCTGAATTAGATATAATCTATATGTTTGTTAATTCATGAAGATGAAGGTAAGATTGAATTCAGCTTATAGAAATTGACTGCAAACCTGTATTGTCGTGTAGTACGTGATGTCGACATGATGGCGTTATTTATTTGTGTGATAATATGACTGAAATTTGGACGAGCCATTGGATCCTTTTGCCAGCATTCGTTCAATAACTTTTTAAGTGAAGCTTGGATTATGTCTGGAATAGCAACAGTTAGACCAGCAGCGACAGTAGCAGCCAACTAAGAACAATGGATTTAGGACTAGCCACACTAATAATATTGACATAGTCTCACTAGTAACTAGAAGAACACTTAGAGCAATACTAAACAACCAAGACCCCTCACATTTAGTTTTATCATACACTATATATATATATATATATATATATATATGTATAATTTAAGTCTTAGTTGGATTAATTATTATCTTCAACTGTCTATAATATCCTTCAAATTCATATTTATTTCATACTAAAAGTATAGCAATGCAACCATATCAATTACTATGAAACTATTTTATTACCGAAGACTTGCCATTCTCTTTAGTTGCCACACAATCCGTACAAACAGGTAAATTTTATGTAAATTTTCAATCATAGACATGTAATGTTATCAAATGCTTCTACTTTTAAACCGATATACTAGCAAGTTCAAACTACAAAACTAAACAATACAAATTTGTGTTGTCAAGCATCTAAGCAAATTACGGGACCTTAAATTATGCTATTTTTCTGTTTTTTTAATGAAGAAATTGCTTTTATTTTAATCTTGAATAATTTTTCATGAAATTTCATTACCAATATCAGAAAAATGTTAAAAATTGAATAACAAATAGAGGAATGACTGAAATTATTCATAATATCAAATTATGTTAGCTTGCAATTTTCCAAAAATAAAATGTAAGTGAAGTTCAAAATCCCTTAAAGGTTTAAGCGGACCAAATAAATTAATAAGATTGTCCCATTCAACTTTCAATATATTTCAATCTTATTATAGATTCCAAAAATTCTTTGAACTTAATAATCCAAATACATAAATATAATTTTTCATATTTTATTTCGGTTTTGTTGTACATTATAAATTTTGGTTTTTTAACTAAAAATTTATTCATTTCTATAATACCATGTTTTAAAAAATAGCCAATTTATTGTCTAGTCACTCTTATTATTGATATTGACAAAGAAGCACGTATCAACCGCATACTTTATTATTTTGCAATCATTGAAGGCATATTAGGAAGTTACTGTAAGTGCATATAGTGACTCAATACAAGTGAGACTGTCGTCTGTCTACTTTGTACTACCATTGATAAAAATACTAATTATGATCGCCAAGAGCTGAAATTTGTGGAATTGGTAACTAGCGCAATTATTTTAAATCTAACGCTTTGATACTTCCCACGATAAAACTCTTTTCATTGCTTCTTCTCCAAAATCCTATTAAATATTTTTTACTACTACTAATGTTTCAATTGATTTTTTAAACATTATACTTGGAGATTTGACATAAATATTATACTTACACTAGCATAAGACAATCCTTTAAAAGGCTCACATCCATTTGTAAGAACTTCCCACATAACGACACCAAACGCCCAGACGTCGGAAAATACAGTGTGGTGAAGCTCACTGTAAGCTTCTGGAGCAGACCAAGGTAAAAGATCACGCAAAATCTATAAGGCATCAGTTAGGAAGTTGCGTTATTAACGCTCATAGGAGAAATATAATTTTAATATGTAGTTACTAAAAATTTAAAGTATGAAGGAAGTTTTTCAGTATAATTAGTTAGATGAATTCTTTTAATTGTCATTAGAAGATTAAATGCATTCTTAAGTTCTAAGCAGACCTGTAAAACACAAAGAAAAATATATTTTCCTTTAAGTTTTTTGCAGCTAGACTTAATCAAGAACAGTCATTCTTAAATTTTGGTTGCAGTTAATTGTTTATTATGCTTATATTTATTACTAAAACATTATTTGCAAGCCATTTTTTTAAAAATTTTCTATAAATTCATAGCCTACAGACGAATTCCCAGCTCTTAAATCTGCATCGAATTTCACACGAAGATCGAAGCCACCAATTTTGCATATGCCAGGGCCAGTTACGAATACCGTACGAGAACAAAGCACCTAAATATTTTATTGTATACTGTATTGATATTAAATTTTATGAAACTAAAAATTTAAAAAATATCAGTTACATATTATCAAAAATTCCATTATCCCAACTGACAAATAGCATACAGTACTCTTTGTTACAAATTACATGTTCATGCTTACTAGCATTGAGCATTTATCATTGCTAAAGATGATTGAAGTTGGATTCAAAAAGAATTCTAAAGTTCAAAAGGAACACAACATTCATTAATGTTGATTTTATCACTTGAAACTTTTTCAGTAACTGCAATAGCAATAAAATAATGGTCAAGGAATCAATAATTACCTTGTGTACATAGAATTTGATAGAAAAAAACTCCATTCCAGTGGCAATTTCCCGAAGCATTCTCATGCGATGTACGTACGTGAGATTATTGTTTTCTTGTCGGAAGAAATTTGATAGTCTTCCATTTTCTGCACGTTCGATTACAAGGATATTAGGTTTTGCTAAAATGTTCAGAATTAAATAATATGTTTGAAAAGTTTCAAATAATTTTATTTAAGACCTTAAGTACAATTTTTGTAAGAAAATGCAATAACCGTAATAATTGCAATACCTTTTACTATACATGTAGGTGTTGACTTAATAACAGTTAAAATATAATTTGTACATGTGATATCTTTGCTGAATATAATCTTACTTTTCAGACACATTCCATAAAGTTTGAGAACATTCTTCTGCTTAAGTTGACACATAATTGCTGCTTCTTCGAAGAACTTAGCTCTGATTTTTTCATCGGCATCTACGGGTAGTAATTTTAACGACACTGAAGAAGACCTATCGTCATTGATTTGGTAAAAGCCATCGCAAGTTCTTGATCCTATTTTGGAAATATTTGAATAAGAAAAATTTAGTCGGGTAAAATAAAAACATTGGGTCTTGAAGATCAATATATTATTTGTAAGGTCATCATAAAATGTTTCATAGTTCATGATGCTCATTTATTTGTTTTAAGAATGATTGACTTCCGTCAACAATCCATTTTAGGAGCCTGTCTAAGCATTTCGAAAGCTGGTCCGAATGCATAGAGAGGAATTGATTTTGCAAAATATGTAAAATGCTATAAAAAGAAAGAGGTAAAATCACTAGAAACAAAAGTTCTAAAATATTTCATATCTGAAACATTAAATAAAAGCTTTAGGTATTCGAATTCGAATATATTTAGATAAATATTGTCTTATGAATTTGCAGAATGTGATAGAAATTCAAGAAATTAATAATTTTTCTAAATGTCATCATTTTCATAGTTAATGCTGAAACTTTTCAAATTTAAACATTGAGTATGATTTTGAGAACGTATTTTTTACATGGGTATTACTAGATATCCAAGAGTAAATGTGATGGTCACAAATTTTCATCCAAGAGGATTCGATTGTGCATACTTATCAACTCTTATATCACACCTACATAACTTGCAATGTTAACTTACTAGATTATATGTAAAACAGGTTATGAATTTTTAAAATGTCGTACAATTTTTATATTTATTGTTTTAGAAATTTTTTGATATTCATCATCAAAATATTGTATGATTGTATTATATACAGGGCTGTAAATGGGCGAAGATATGTTTACCTAACCCAATCCAAGTTTGTCTCAAAATGTGACCCTAATATGACCCAACTTCAATTTCAAAACGTCTACAGGCTTTTGCTTCATGATCTTAGCAAATATATACATACATATATATATATAGACAAATTTGAAAAGAAAAATATATAAAAGTTCTTAAAATATATAAGTAGCCATAAAATGTAAATGTTTTGTTTTTATATTTATATTAATTAAAAAATTGATACTAACAATATATAGCATTAGGGGAAGTTGGGGGTAATTACGCCAAATGGGTAAATAGGTCCGGAACTATTCCTGAAAAATGTGTTTAGAGAATTAATTCAATTGGTTTAGAAAAAGGCTCCTATTAGATTATAATTCCATATTGATTAGTAAATTTTTTCTTCATTTCTGCTTAATCGTAGCATTCATATGTTTAGTGGCACGTATTTGCAAGTAGCAAAGTAAGTTAAAATTTTTAATCATAATCTATACCTGAGTAATAATAATACACTTTTTACATTTTTATTTAGTAGTTTTAGCAGTAAATAGCCTCAAATTATGGAAAATCATTTTAATTTTATTTTAAATACATTTATGTTGAAAAAATAGTCAAAACATTATACTGGCGTAATTAAGACACCTATGAAAAATCATAAGGAGATTTCAAATCAAAAGAAATCCCATGATCACAAAAAAGAGCGTTGTACAATACAAAAGGGCCTTGCAAAAAAAGATGAAATTCGAGATTTGTGTGGAGTGTAAGCACAGATGGCAAGATGACACGGAAGATTGGTTCCAATACTCAGAATGTGGTGGCTGGGGTGCGAAAGATGTTTTGCAGTTACGTGTAAAAACTGTATGTAATAAATTGCAAAACAGATGTATGATGTTCTATAATCCGCTAAATTGAATATTTTTCAGAAATAAAATATCTGGAATAACTGGCCTATTAAAAAGACTAATTGATGTCAATATGTCAAAAAATGACTCTGCTGATGATTAAGTCGTTTGTATTACAAAAATTCCTAATCATTTGTGATAAATCGACTTAGTATAGCGTATGGCCTAATTGATCCTCTATATTTTTCAATGGCCCAATAATGCTCACTTATTTGAAACATTAACACAAACCATCTATAGGTGTATATGTATTGTATTACTTAACTGCTTGACTCAACCCAAAAACGTAGCAAGGAATGTAACCAGTTGGGTTCGATCAACCCAGATTATATAAATTCCGATTGATTAGAATGCACAAATCTAGTTATATTACCTGGTAAGAAAGATCCTTTCAAATGGTTGCTGTCAATGTTTTTTATGTATTGAAAAACAATTTCATTTGAGCGAGATCCAGGTTCTGTAAATGGGCGTGGAAGAGATAAAAAATTTTGGTCTAAAGGTAAAAGTTATTATAATTTATATCAATATTCCCTTACTATCTGAAACTGTTTGGTAGCTCCTTGCACATTCATAGTCCGTCAATTCACTCAAAGCAGTATCAGGATATTGCCCTGTATTCTGCTGGACTCTTTTCAACATCACAAGAGCGCAGATGAGAATAATGAATACAGCGATGAGGATAACAGAGACGCTTATTGCTATGAAGTAGAATTGATTAGAAAGGGTAACTCCAGCTTTCTGTAATGGGGCCGCATTAGTGTCTAAAAATATAGTTAAATATACACCATAGCTGAATTCAAATATCGTGAGTGAAGTTACAAATCTAATTGAATATAAATATATAAATTCTTCAAAGTAAATATTGATATTTTCAATTGCAACATTCAACGATAATTGGGATTTATTCAAAACTTGGAAAAGGAAAAACAAATAAAATTGAAAAAATTTTCAAGGATTTATATTAATTATCAAAAAAGTTAGAGTTTAGAGGTGTTATGTTTTGTTAGACAAAATGTCGAACATAAATGTTACATGCCTACATTTTCTAGTCCTACTAGTTCTACTGTATTACAAAATTGAAATAGGTGGAGTAATATTAGAATTTTTTAGCAAAGTAATTGATTGAATTCAATAAACTAAGTTTGTGACACTTCAGATCTGTATACTTTTTAGCGAATGGACGTGAAGGAATTCTTCACATTTAAACAAAAAAGTTTGGTCGATAATCGATAGTTAGCATACCTTCCAACTTTATATATTTTGGTTTGCTGAAAGCACCCTTGTTAATTCCACATCCAATTGCGACTTTGAATGAATATGTTCCAGTTTTTGCATCTTCTAAAAATATAAAAAAGTAGTATAAATGAAAAAACTCAATTTCTGCAAATTTTTATGCCAATATTTCGGAGGTTTCCAAGTATATTTTGAAAGCATTTTTCACATACAACTTAATTTTCCTGCTGTATTCTACAAACAATGGATATTGAAGGAGACATTTATTGATGCATTCAAAATACACATTGAAGTTCAATTAAGCGTAAAAAAATTAATTCTAATAGAAAAAAATAAATGTATCATGTTAAATATAAGTGTTAAGTATAGTGTCAGAATGGTTTGACCTACTGTATGTATACAATTTGTGTGCTTATATTAATGAATTAAAAAATTTTGTCTTGGAATCGAAGTTTAGAATTGAAATCATAAATAAACACGAACTTACTGAAAGAGAATTTGTTGGAAAGCACACATTTTTCTTCTTCTAAGAGATTTCCTTCTGTTTGGATTGTGTATCTTGGAAATTTTGTGTCGAGAGGCGATTTCCAACTAATATTTACAATATTTCCTTCAAATATTTCAACTTTTATATCTTCTACATTGATCATAACTAAATATGCTTTAATTGTATTTTAATAAGTGATAAAAAAGATTAACAAATTTACTTTGGAAGTTCTAAATTTCGATTAATGGATCGATTACTTTCGCATAAGGCCTTAAGCACCTTCCTAGCTCAATTCAATCTTTGTTACAAACTATAATTTTCACATCCACACATCATTGAATGCTTCTTTTATGCAAAATCCAATTTTGTATGAAAATAATGCATAAATCATTAAATTAAATCGTTTCAAAAATTCGTGATCTTGAGATTTATAAATCTCAGATTGTTCCCTAAGTGCAAGAGGATTGCATTTTATAAGAAATGCAGTAATAATCTGCTATGATGAATTGACTTACTGTTCCCTTCAGTAGTAAATCTAATATCAGTGATGCTTCTTCTGAAGGAAAGTTCGTCTTTGGCATCCGCTTCAAATGATAAAACGTTGTGCGCACGAATGGTAATGTCATACTCTGTATATGGAGCTAGACGTCCAATAACTACACGTGTGTTTGAAAGTCTGTGCCAGTCTTTACTGAATATTGGTCTTTCTCTGCTATTGAAACATCGACTGCAGTTGATTGAATACCAAACTTCACTTCTTAGTCCGAAATCTTTAGGAGGGTCCCAGGTAATAACAACCTTTGTGAAATCCACCTCATATGCGGCATTCCTAATATAAATAAGAAAAATATAACCTATAGAATGAAAGCTTTTCGGCATCATGAGTGAGAACATTTAATTATATCAGCATCGATGTATCATTATACAATGGCCATTTATTACCAATTACAAATATAATAGATATTTTCGGTTTTAAAACGACTCTAAATATTTTGTTTGTCAATTAAAGTAGAGTTTAAAATTATATATTTATCACCATGAAGAATGCAAAATTGCATTCGAAAATGCATTTAGAGAAGAAATATACAGCTATTAAAATTTTGTCATAAAATTTCGAGACAAGACAATTCATTCTTTTGTGTGATATTTAAATCATTTCACACATCAAGATTCAAATTTGGACAACACTGTTTTTCAAGTTTCTAGAACATTTACAACTAAATTTATATTAAGTTAGCATAAAGGATTTAGTACCTTGGTGGACTTGGTGGTGTACCACACGGCAAGCCTGCTTGCTCTGTTTTTGCGCGAAAGTAACCGTTTTCACAACCGCAAATACTTTGTCCAATTTGGCCATCTGTGAAACTATGTGCTGGACAACCGTGACACATGTAGTTTCCAAAATGAGCTTTGTAAAAATCAACAGGGCATGCTAAATACACATTCCACTAGAGTTACAAATTATTAAAAATATTTTACATTCACATTGATGGCGTGTATTATTGTAATAGCCTTCAATACATTGGCATTGGTCCGTGTTCTTCGAATACCATAGTCCAGTTTTCAGACAGTAATCACTCAGAGCTGGTTGGGACATTGCATATGAAATACATTGTGGATGTACTAGTACCGATTCTTTCCTAAATATAAATCATTAGTAAACATTTCTTTTTCAATGCAGCTGGAGCGGAAATTAATTCAATTTTATAACTCATAGTTCATCTTTAAATATCTCTTAGTTGCTTAGCCAGTGTTGAAAATCACATCTTAGGTTCAAAATCTGCTCGACTTAAGCAAAGACGCACAATCCGCCGTAGTAAATTACAGAAACATCTATACCCATGAAACTTGGGTACTAAATAGTAACTGCAACAACGTGCAGTAGAATTTTATCAATAACTTTTTACAAATGCTGGACAAAAAAAAGTAACTTGAGGGGTGTATTTTAATCATGAGACCAGAATATTTCATTGAACTAGTAATGCAAGGGAATGAAACCACGTGGGAATATTACCGATTATTTCTAGTCTCACAGAAACCTAATGTCTCTGTGCAATAATTGAAATAAAATATAACATTGAATACTTATTACACACAAATAACAGTGGAGAACTGCGTCCTAGTCAAAGTTCAAACGCGAGTCAAGAAAAATAGACTCAGTAATTTTGTAACTCTGTTTTACATGTATATATTTAAAATTTGACAATATAAGTTTTAATATTATTTGTTGAACACTTAACTTTATTCATGGATTACAATGTACATCCACAACGTTGACAATTACTTACTGTGAATATGTTTTTGAATAAATTGCAAAATTTTCAGTTTTCGGCGCACAGAAAACAGAATACACGGAAACACCGGATAGCTGCACACATCTCTTGTTATCTAGTAGAACTATATAGATTCCTTTCACCTTTGATTTAAGGTAAATTGAAGCCACATATGGAAGACTGCTCAGTTGAATGGGTTTCGACAATCCAGAGATTACTGATGGAATATCAGAGTCGACTAAAGCTGCTTGATCTTCTGTTAATCCATAGAGGTAGAGCTCAACATTGGTAGAGCACTCTCGTTTACATGGTGCTACTTCCATTCTAAACCAAATGATAATTAGGTAGTTTATATGTGAAATGCAGCTTGCTAACTGGCAGTGCTGGCAATATTAAAATTAGAATAACTTCCAAAATATCTTAATTTTTATCGAGTGTACATGTTTATTTTCAGAACCTATTTTATAGTTAAAACAAATTAGTACATTTTTTGTTATTAATATTTGTGCATTAGCTTAATGAATAACAAATCTCCAAGCAAACGTTTGACTTGGATGAAACTCTAACTGTTTTTGCTGAAAATAGTTAGATTAGATAAACATATTTGTTGGATTCAAGCTTGATCTGTTGGTAAATTACTAAATATTGAATGGCTGTAAATTTCTTTAACCCTACTAGTTTCCGGTTGGAGTATATTGTGCCGGTGCACATTAACTTTATGCATTTTCGTCAAATTCTATTTTGGATCAGAAACTATAAAGAGTTTAGTCATCGGCAAGTGACATTTTTTATCTAATAGCCATGTTCGAGTGCCTGGTGCTTACTCTCGCAAATATGGTTTCCAGGTGAATTTTCTTTCCCATTTTTGAATTCTTTAAATAAATATTGTCAAAAATACTATTTTTACTTCCAAACTTTCTTAGCCTCAAGTTGTGTAAAGCATCCATTTTTGCACAATGACAATTATTGGCATATTTCATGACGTCATTGCATCTAAACCAAAAAATTTAGAATTTTTTTTAAAAACCTAAGATAAAATAGTGAAACATTGATCAAAATTTGATGTTAATATCTCAATCCTATCAAAAGCTCTGGCTGGTAGGGTTAAGGTAATTGAAATTTGATTGGCTACGAAACGATTCCATAAAAGTTAAGCATTTCGACCAGCTTATACAAAGTTTAATAATATGAATAGCAAGAATACACACACCCAAAAATTCTAAAATTTAATTACGTTGTAAGCAGGCCACAACTTAACAATTATTAATCAGGAACCTACACTAGTACTAACATACCTACTGCATGAAATGAGAACATACGCATAGCAGAAAATCGAAGTTTTTAAAATGATAAGATTTTTGCAACTAGCTCATGCTCAATGACGTTTTCGATTAGTGAGTTTCAGTCGAGTGCTCAATGTAGCGGATAGACAAATGTCAAACCAATATTTGATTGACAGCGGTTTATAATTCACTGTGATTATACCCACGTGATTGCTCATTGTTGTTTGAATAAAACGTTTTAAGAAATTTTCTGCTGAAATAGAGTTAATAGCACTAACAACAACTTAGTGGGAACTTAACGCACAATCAGTTTGAAATTTACACAATTAATGCAAAATATTCCAAAATACCTGAAAAATATAGAACTTCTTATTAATATTTGTATGACATACTATCACAGTAGCATAATGAAAGGAAAAAAAGCTAGACCCTATAGCAGATGCATTATATATATATATATGTTGCGATATACTGTATACATACACACTTATATATATAAAATAAAATACATATATTTAAAATTTTTAAAGTTCATTAACCTTCTTAAGTATTTACTCATCCAACAAAGTTTTCAAAATTGAAATCCAATTGATTCGGTCTTTCTTTCACTTTATTTGTGATAATACCAATTTTTTGTAAAATCACAACGCTACTCTCTTCAATACTTGTAACTTTCGAAAAATTTCAACAATTATGTGTGGTATTACGAATTTGAGTGTCATTTTGAACACAAAACCATTCTTTTTTTAGCAATTTGCAATTTAAATTATAGCAAGCCTACATATCATTACTTTGTTGAGTTAATGTCTAGGACTATATGCGGCAGTCGCCTATTGTAATCAAACCTTCTCTGCTACTCATTTTCAGCAATAATTCATTGAACTCAGTTTCACTGTCGTAGTGTATCACACTGGGTATGTGGAAAGGAAAGATTTTATATTAACAAACTTTCAAGCTTTTTGCATACTAGATAATGACCATGCTCTGTGTTTATTCATTTCTTCTCAGCAAATATCTTGGCTTATTATAAATGCAAGACTTTTTGAATTCTTTGTTACATTTGTGGAAATTATATTCAGAAACTCAACCCATTACAAATAAAGTAGTGAGGCAAACAAAATATTCTCAAGCACATTAACGGATTTTTGGATATTGGATCTTGACACCCAAGTAATATATTCCAGCTTCTATACTACGTTACAGCTTTTGCCATTTGCTATTCTTTATGTTTAGAGTTAATTGAGAAACCACAATAGTCCTTGAAGAAGGGATTTTCTCTTATATCCTGCTATCAACTCATCTTGTGAATGTGTACCTTACAGCAATACTTCAATACTTAAATGTCTTGATATTAAAGAACGCATGTCCAACATACAAACAATTTTCAAGAACAAGGGGACCAATTTGATAGTGGATTTTGTAATACAAATTCTCAAGATCTACATTATTCTTCTCAAAAGAATTTGAATTCATTAGTTGCAAGGCTAAATCTTAGCATGAGACAAACTGGAATTTTTTTAGCTAAATTGAAAAATGGGGTATTGTTAGTGATGATGTCTACTAAGCTATATTTTCTGAAATGTCAATTGAATTTTTTTCTTGAAATCTACATAAAAACACATTGATTGTATAATTCGCCTGATATAGCTTCTGTAAGTTCCGGTCAATGAATACAATCTATTTATTAGTTATTTGATCACTAAAGAAACTTTTCTGAAAAGCTAAGAGTCTTGATAATATATAAGTTAAAGGAATTTGGAAACGATCTGATCTAGAATGTATTTTGGCCTCATGACTTTTTAATGAATAGAGAATATCTGCTGACATTAAAATAATAATACAATTAGATGTTTGTGTGAAATTATAAAACTCATTTGAGGACTTTTATTATCTCCATTATAATATACTTTCCGACTTCTAAGTTCAATAATTATCTTCAATAGCTTTATTCGTTTGCACAATTTGCATATGTACAATTAAGTATAATACATATTTACAATATATACAAACACCTAAACATACACATGCACTACAAACTAAGCTAGACAATTAAAATTAAAACACTGAAAATACAATTTAGTTCATCCATTTAATTTCATTATATTTCCTAAAGTATGATTTCTACTAGGAAAATCACATCAAATTTGTATTAGCAACATCAAGTTGACCAGAGACACCAAAAAATGTACTCAACTAAAAAAATTATAGTATTTTATAAAGTTTATTATATATTCATAGAACGTTTATTAATATCTATAAAATTAAATGCAAATATTTGTTTATAATTGACTCATCGGTGACTGAATAAATTTGATACTGTCATATTTCAAAATAATAGGACCGTTTTTGAAATTTTAAATAGCACCTTACGAAATCATTTTCTGGACAAGCGAGATAAATCTGAAAAAAATATCCGCATAAATGTATGTATTGTTGTGATATTCATATAAGTACTTGGGTAAAAAAGTATAGGTGGTAGATACCCATGGCTACTCCATTGATAAATAAATAAATAAATAAATAAATATATATATATATATAGAGTATATATGCATATGACAAGGGAAACTAGATAATATAGCATCGGGGTCTCGATACGAGTAAAAAACGTTTTGCATGAATTTGAAGCACATAGTTAAAGTGGTTATCTCTTTTTTAACACATTTTTCAAAACTTTTTAAAAATTTTTTTTCTTGTGTTTTAGATAGTTTAAATATTATGTTTTATTTACAAGAAATGCATTAAAGGTTGTGTCTGTTATGAATTTATCCCTTAGCAACGTGTTTCAACTTCAAAATTTCATAAATTATTCATTTTAAGCAAGTGTTAAGAAGAGAAAGAAGATTTTTGTAGCCTGTCCTAGAAACAATGTAAATAGACTGAAATTTTAAATGTGAATTTTCTCGTTTTGACGATTTGCAAGGTGTTGTTGACGTTTGTAACATTGTAACTTTGTGAGTTTTTAATGTAGAATGTTGAAACTTGGCATTTTTACTCGTTATAGCATTATCTAGTGCCTGGCACTCATCATTCTTTGATATTCTGTATTGTTGATCAAAAATTACAAATTTCAGTAAAGTAATTCAAATTTTCAATTTGAACAGATATTTTTTTTAAAACTTATTTTTCGGAAAAGTGAATAGTGTCAGGCAGTAGATGAGGTTGTAAGCCTTTTAAAAATATATAGTTTATTGAATTCCAATCATTGGATATTTAGATTTGATGTTTGCGATGCCAAACAATTATGAGTAAATTAGTGGTCGCCATATTGAATAATCTTTTGATAATTTTTTTTCATTAGTGATTTTACTTCATCCAACCCTCTAAAAACATATTTTTACAAAAATATCTCTAAATTGAAAAAAAATGTTTAACAGGGATGGAACCACCTTAAGAAACTAAGCACATATTCTATAGTAAAACAGCATTTATTGAAAAGCAAGGTAAATTAAATTGTTAACTAAGCAATGCAAAAACTAAATATTGCAGTGTGGCGTTGGCATCAGCTTTCCGTGCGAAAGTATAAATGAACAAACGCTACTGTATTTAATTAACAAAAATACTTAAACAGACTAAAATAGTCAATATAATTAACAACACTAACGCGTAGACAAGGGAATTGATGCTGTCATCAATAAATAACAGTAAATAGAGCACGCGCTCATAGATGGGTGATCATTAAGCATCAACGACGCCAGAATACTTCCTTGATTGCATCTTTTCTAACAAATATCAGGCGCGCAACTAGCCTATAATTTACGGGGGCCCAGCTGAAAAAGGCGCAAAATATATAGGCTAGTTACAAAATAATTAAACAGTTTTTATTGAACAAATTTTTATTTTTTTAAATACATGTGTGACTGTGAATGAGAATTAGAAGTTTTTATGAATTTTGTATTTTTATTTTTTAGAAAATAGTCTGTAAGATTGCCTTCGAAATTGCTTCCCCGGTTATCCGTTGTAAGCTGACAAATCCAATAAAACTCTATAATTTTGTTATCTCTTGAAACTCAGCGAAGCATGAGAGTGAGTATACCTCATTTCCTATTGGATCTCACTTCATGAGCAATGATGGAGAAAAAAAATGGAGGAGACATGTCATTTCGATTTTCATCTTTGATATAGACTTCAATTTCGTCTTATTCAGTCATTTTAGACTTTCCAAGATGCTGTTATTATGACCTCTGTTAAGCATATGCTTTCTCAAATTTTCGTCATACCTACTCAACAGCTTCAACAGTTCATGCTGTTATTGGAAATCTGATTTTCACGATGTCCTCTTAGAGCCAAATTTTGTCTTCCACAGTGGATAACACATTCAATTATACTCAATAGGATAGCCTTCTTTTTCTTGAACTGCTTCTCAGATAGCTGATTAATTTGAGCATCAACGTTTTTGAATGACTTTTTATAGGTCTTAATAAATTCTACTGCTGACTCGCAAGCAAATTTGTGGTATTTTGTTTTAGAATGCTTATTCATATCAGCAATAGCATCTTTTAAATTATTAAAAGGCTTTCTAACAAAGCTACATGCATTTAATTTTGCAGAACTTACAGCGGACTGTCCAAAAAGTATAAAGTTTATGCAGTAACCTCCTTGAGAATACGGACTATAGATTAACCACTTATTTGAATCCAAGCCAAGATTGTTGAAATTTCAAGGTAACAGTTCTCTTGTCTTTTCCCCTGATCACAGTTTTCTGAAAAACACTCTCAACGTCTGAAAGTTTTAGTTTATATGTAAGCAGATTAAACTTCTGATTATCATTTAGCAAATGAAGATAATTTTTCTCTATAATTTCTCCAATGTCCAGCATTTTGTTAAAATGTCTTAAAACCACTTTAACATCACTTTCCTCAAAATTATTTTCTTTTTCAATAGTTTCAAAATTGTCTTCTTCATCAGCCTCTCGTCCCACTACCTTCACCAACCTCCGCTTCACACCTTTTTCCAAAAGTCTTTTCAAAAGTCTCTTCTTCATTCTTTTCTTTATCGATATCTTCAGTCTCCATTTCTTCATAATTCTCCTTTTGATTCTTCTCTTCTACCGTTTCTCTAATAGATTCAGTAGATTCTTCGTTAACAGACTGGCTTCTATTATTCTCATGAACATCGCAAACGATGTCAATTGAAGATGAACGAGGTATAATTTTAAAAAATGACGTTATCAGAATGATAGACTTTACATCTTCCATTTCAATACACCTTTTTTGTGGAGTTGTCTCTCTCAACCTGACATTTTTCTCTTTCGATTAGACATATAAAATAAAAAAACCTAAGTCTTCAATGCAATTTAAATAATTGCATATTATATTTGTTATATTCTTAGATGGAGCGAAATTTGTGTAAGCAATAAAAATATGGTAGCTATATTAGCAAAATAAACTATGAATGATAATTAAACTGAAACTGATGAAAACATCCTTAGAATACTGTTAAATATATATATATATATATATATATTCTGTTGGTTTTCTATGACTGGGAACCGATTCTGGCAGTCAAAATACATGTATTCTAAAATTTATGACATGTGAAAATGCATATACGTGAATGACTTAAGTGAAATCTACTTGGCAAACGCCGCCATAATTTCAAACAATAGCACTTACAGCAAACGTCTACATACATCAAAATTTAATAAAGACTGCTAAATTTCAATTGAAATCGTGTCTAAATTACATTACACATGGATGCAAATGCACGAGGTTGTGTTTGAAAATGATGATGTGACGACATTTTAATCCCATGTTAAGAGGGGCAAACCTAGTCCAGCCCAACTGAATTTCCTTACTCTCGAGAATCAAATAATCGGAGAGGTGGGATGGTTTTTTAATTCACAAAAAAATTCCACCTAAGAAACGCTTATTCCATTTCAAAAAGGTTCAAACATTCCAGCCCAAAATAATTTAGAAATACATATTGCTTAATGCCTAAATTCTTCAGTTTGGTTACTAAAATATTGAAAAATTGACTTTAATTTTTTGCTTTCTTGAATAAACAGCTCTTTCTTATGAAATAAAATACTCTTTAGTACATGTATCTGAAAGGAAAACATGTGTAACTGCGAAATAGTTTGTGCAAAATTGTAGATTTGAAAGCATATGATACTAAACGAAATTTTGATCCAAAATTTCACCCACACAGTTTATTCAACTCATTTCAACTATTAACCACAAAGACATTTTCATCCCACATTGATTATTCGAAACTCGAGAGTATGGGGCCGAAGCTTAGAAACAAGCCCAAATGTAATACTATAAAATTGAATACCGAATATTAATGAATAATTGTATTACAGAAATGAACATGGGCCGAAAATTGAGTCATCACCTAACCCAGAAAAATTTAAATTAGCACTAACTCGTCCTATTATTGGCAAATTCATATGAATTATGCCACACAAACTTCTTCCATTTTTTGGCTTACTAGATTAATGTTGGGTATTCTAAAAATTTATAATAAAAATATACTAATTGGTGTATATGTACTGTTGCGTAATAGTCAATACACACTTTTTGAATGTTTCACCGATTTTTGCAATCCTTGGCCAAGTCGGGCCCATCCACATTCATCCCTTTGTACAATATCAGTGCAACACCCAAGGAGAAGTGAAATTGAAAAACGACTCAAACCCATTTTTTTACAAGTACATGTATTTATATTTCAAAAAATATCTGCTTCTGAGAATATGTTTCATTGCTCCCTTAACTTTGGGAGGATTTTACCTGATTATTGATTTCTTGAACACTAACTATAAATTTCTATAGCACTAACACGATATTAACAGCATTTTTGTAATAGACCAATACAGGCTAAATTTAAGCCGGAAAGTGAGGTCTACTCATTAATTGAAGTTCATTGTGATATAGTTCAGCTTGCGTTGTTAAACTAAAAATGCAGTTCGTATCTTGCTAGTATAATGGAAATCCATTATCTAACGAACTGTTTTCAAGATTGTTGGCTTTCTTCTTTGTGTCCTAATGAAATTTTAGTTCAAAACCAGAAATGACCAAATTTTATTGCCGCACATTACAATTTCTATGTTTAAGATGAACAAAGTGTATGTAGGTATTCAATGTTAGAAAATTATTTATAACGAAACAAATTTATCTGAAAAAAGGTTATTAAATGCATCTAACACTTGATTGTCGGATTTTGGAAGAAAGCAAACACAAAATATGAAGATAAACAAAAATCACGAGCAAATAGAATAACTTATCAGTCACATGTTTACAATAACTTCTGCAAATATTATATTTATGACTTACTGAAGTAAGTGCTTAAGCCAAAGGTCTAAGATAAAATTAGATCATCAAAGAAATTTTAAAAACTCTTCGAAAAATAAGGATTTGATGTGTTTATGTTAATCATTTTAGTAAATGACACAGAAAATTTCAATTGATCTAAGACAACTGGTAAAATTGCTACTTAACCATACAAGGAATTCTATAATTTTATTAATATTTTAACTTGAGAAGGCACAAAATCTGAATGAACATTTATTAAGATATATTTTGAGTACGAGAATTCTCCATAAATATTAGCATGAAGTCAAGGAAAAAATTCATTTTTATTGAATTGACTTTATATTATTGTAAACTCAATTTAATAAATTTATCATTTCAAATTTGATAGTGCATTACAAAATGACCGAAAATTCAGGTGATTTTGGGTGCCCATGAAAATATCTTTTTCTGAAACATTGTAAAAATAGTTTCATTAAATTTCTTTGTTATAGAAAACTGATTCACTTATGCTAATTGCATACAGCGTCTAGACCCCGAAATGTAGGATGTTGGTGCTATTATATAGAAAACATATGTTTAGCTAATGCTTTTATGCCAGACTTGTCAACTAGCCGAGCCTAGCCAAGCCTCGCTTGAGAACTGCATTGGATATGCTCAAAATCAAAACGAGCTGATCTTGAAACTTTCGGGTCGTTGATAAGTCTGTTCTGTACAGATGAAATATGTATCGTTATTTGTAAAGGGTGTCCGAAAATTTACTGTGCAGTAATGACAGTTAAATTTACTTTACGACAACTCACTGTATAGGGTAGCATAGTTATTATATATATATATA
>CABFPE010000298.1:776655-795381 GCA_900660155.1 Hofstenia miamia
GTTTTTTTGCCATATTCAAAATCTCAGTCCAAGCTTGATCCGGTACAGCAGTCGAAATTTCGTGTAATCGAAACCAACTCAATATATATATATATATATATATATATATATAGCTGAACAAACTAATGAATTCCTTCCAAAATCATCATTTAGTGAACTCTGGATACACGCTAAACGATTTATTTCATTTATCTTGTTTGATAATGTTCAATTTATAGAACATTGATTAATGATTCTAAGTAACATTTCGCTATTCCTTAATTGTCAAGAATTATTAAAAAAAATTGTTGTTGATTAGCTTTAAAAGTTTGTGCTAACTCTCAAATATTTATTACAGTGACGAAAGCTCAAACATTTATGCATGTTTAGAAACGAATGAATAATTAAATAAATTTTTTGACCTTCAAATATGCTGTAGCTTGTAGCTCCGGACATCATAGTTCCTAATTGTATTTCCGTATCTACTAAGCTTACTAGCTGATACAATATATGAAATTTTTTAATTTAAGTTGTTCAAAAACTAATGCTTGTCATCTAATCATAAAAAGTATAAATACATTGAAGTCTTACCTTCATCAGCAGTTGTTACATAAATATGAAAAAGGAACAGCACAGTAGTGGGCAGATACATAAGAAGAGATGAGAAGATGAAATAATCAGCGGTAATTATTGATAAGGTCCAAAGCACTATTAGAATTAGTCTAACAAACACGAAGCATGCAATTGGCCAATTATGCGCGTTTCTAATAAGCACACATTCACACGTACGAATATTGCTGTTTCATACTTTTGGCATTGAATGCTAAAATGAAATTTAAACATATAAGCAATAGGAAGTATAGTTTCTATGTGTATAACCACAAACCAATTCACAGTAGTTGAACTTAGAAGGTTGATTTAATATATTTTTAATTATATTTTAAAAGATTTTTGAAATATTTGACAAAAATATTTTACTGGTCATTCTTCGATTTCAGAACATTGGAAAATATTAAAAATGCAAAAACAAAAGATGGTCTGAAACCTATCGTTGATTATTTGGGGATGGTCAAATTTGGGAAATGCGTAAAGTAATATTTTTTCTCCTAGCTAGATGTGGGCGCCGCCGTCAGCCGACTACTATCAGCGGCGCAGACCCAATAAAATATCACCATAATGATTGCAATTAGTTTATATAGGTTTGTTCAATATTTTTATCGCATGAAGAAATTGAGAAACTAAACTTTAAAAAAAATCATTATTGGCAAATTGTTGGCCCATTATTGGTTCATTTTGACATTAATGGCTCAGCGGGCTAAACGCCAATAATGGCCGATAATGGAAACAATAACAGGCCATCATTGGTCCATGAATCCTCATTGTTTGGTGTGAAAAAGATCAATCTGGAATTAGTTCACAATATTTTCAATATTCAATAATTCTCATTAAAAAAATTGTTTCGAGTAAATTACTAAGAGTAGCTGTGTTTGAGTTTTATCAGAAATCTGCTAGGAACCTTGGTGAATTCTACCCTAAAGGATTATAGTGCCAAACACAACTATAATAATATACAATCAAGAAAAGAAGAAAAATATTTCATGGAAACTTCCAGTTATTCAAACTTCTATAAAAATAATTTCAAGGGATTATCTACTTCAAATAAATGATTATAAAACAAAACAATCATTTTTTGAAACCGAAAATGATTTCAAAATAAAGATTCTCTTGAAAATGTGGTTTTTGCTGAAGTTGTAAATATGAATGTGACAATTGCCCAATATTCTACATTGAGGAACAAAGTATTAGATAAAGGAAAAATAATTATTTTAATTCAAAAAATTATTCACAACACGTATGAATTAAATAAAGCAGAATTATTGTCATTTTTAAAACTAAAAAATTTTTAAGAAAAACAACAAACAGCAGATCTTAAATATGCAAGTTAATTTAAAAAATTTTTAAAATTATGTCGATATACGTCCAGCTGCAAAGTAGCTTATGACTTTTGTATTGAAAGTTTTAATGAGAAATATATAAAGATATTTGGTTTAGTACTATGATATGAGTTCAATATATTTTGAATCATTAAATTAATCTGCTTCTGTAAGCGCCATCTATTGACAAAATTTAATCGCATGAGTTGAAAATTTGGAGAAATTGAATTGAAAACGGGATTACCAATTTTAATCATATACTTAGTTTTTTATAAATTTTAATATTCCACGTAAAAAACAATATGATGATCAAAAAAAATATCAATGACTCATGCTATATTAGTCAAGCTTTTAGGATAGGTATCTTCTGGATATACATACATATTTTAGTACAGAATATAACCATTTTAAAATAAAGTAAAGAAGTATAGCAAGACACACATTGACCAGTTTCTTAAAAAATACATACCATATGACAGTTGGAATGAAAGTTTTCAAACATAAATCTTTCTCTACGGTTCAAAAATTCTATTAAGCGGACCGCCCATCTTGTGGTAATTCTACTTCAACACATTATTCAATAATAAATTAGCAAATGCACCATTATATTGTGACACCGGATTTGCAGCACAGAAACAAATTGTCATGCACAAAAATAAACTACGGATTTCAATAACCTTAAATCTAGAAATTCAAATAATGAAATCGAGAAATTTTTAAATGCAGAATTATATTTAATGTATTTATATAAAATTATTAATTATGAATTTAAGAACCTTCTAATTTTGTTTTCATGATGTACATTACAAATGGAATTATTTCGTTTATAACCTAATTATTTACCATTAAAGCTGCCCCGGAATCTTTCATGATCTTTTCATGATCTTTTAAAAAATATTAAAACGATCATAGCTCAAAAAACTACCTATTAACACTATGCTCAATTTGAAAGAATCATGTGATAATCTTCTTTAGCTTTTTCACTCTTAATCCGCGACCCGGCTCTGTCCCATCGAGCCCCGTGACCTCTGATTATGCGCACGGCATGCATCAATGTGTTTGGAATATCTTACCACATATCAAGAAACAGTCAAAGTTCTTTGTTACTTCGATCAGCTCAAAATTTTGTTAATGCATTAACATTAAATATGAAGAGAATTTAAATGTTTATCACAAAATGGAAAATTTCGAAGAAAAAATATTAATATTTCAACATTTCAGCTACACCAAAGCACTTTAATAGAAATTGTCAACACTGAAATAAAGCATGTTCCCCCATAGATCTGCCCATGCATCAAATTTGCTAATAAGCTTGGAGAAATTTTTTTGTAAATGTAGAAAACAGTTTGTCCATTAAAATAGATTCCAGGTGGCTTAAAATTAATGAAAACTAGAAAACAGGTCAAGTTCGGATAGTCTAAACTTCTTAAAACTAGTAAATGGACTTGATTGGGATGAATAAATCCTTCAAAATTTGCAGATAAAATAAATTTTATTGAAGGGCTCTGATCAGAATAATTATCATAAAATTAATCCAATTTTTAAAACGAAGCAAAATGTTTCCAACTACTTAAAATCAGTAAGAACTCTAGAAAATTACGATGCTTGCTCAGGCAATTTTAGCATTAAGGCAATAAATAATGATTTTGATTTGAACCTCTAAAGAGGCTAACAACGATTCGGTTGAAAAGCACATTTCTACTGGACTTGTCATGTATATCAGTAAAAGTACTATTCATTTACAAAAATATAAAAAACCACTCAGAATAAAAATTTTTTCCGAAAATACAAACCCATAAATTACATCTAGGTTTTGCAGTTAAGTTCAGCGAAACCATCTATCTGTGATTTACTCACCCCAGTAGCACGGTGTTAATTGGAATCATAAATGATAATTGTTCGCAGTAACTGATTTTCACATATAGGGGTTGAATTTCACAACACCCATAGTGATCAGGTGTAAGATAATGGTCTGTTGTATCACATATTTTTGAAAAATATAAAAAAATCTCTTCGTGATTTTCTTTTACTTCATGATTATTTGATTCGCTTATCATTAGAAAAAGACCCCACAATTAAATTCTATGTTAAAAGAACTGTCGCAAAATTAATCTAAATTGTGTTATATTCATCTAAAACTATTTCATTGAAATTGCATATTTTAAAGCGTTCAAGTAAATCAATTCTATTTTAAAATAACAGAGCTGATTTTAAATGCATAATAATACAAAACTAAGTTGTTAAATAATGCTTCTTTACAATTTCTGTTTGCAGTGATTTACGGTTTTTCAAAAAATTCATATGAATAGAAATCAAATAAATTAGTAGCAGCAGTAAGTGCAAAATAATAATAACGTACCGT
The DNA here is from genome assembly GCA_900660155.1 of Hofstenia miamia. Taxonomy (NCBI): domain Eukaryota; kingdom Metazoa; phylum Xenacoelomorpha; order Acoela; family Hofsteniidae; genus Hofstenia; species Hofstenia miamia. The sequence continues at coordinate 780,931 of CABFPE010000298.1, forward strand.
TTTCTACGAGTGGCCAGTTTTGGTCAAATAAAATTTTCGTGTTTTCGAAGACATATTTAATGAGATAGTGTCCTCTATGCCGTGAAAAAGCCCAAGCAAACTGTGTCAATATCATAAAAACTAATGAAGCAATAGCTCTCCAAACATGGAATACTCTAATAATTGAAATATTGAAAAAATACTGTCTTTCAGAAAGGTTGAAGCTCTACAAAATGCAATATAAAGCTGTCCACATGATCAATATTCGTGGTTAAGGAAAACATCTTCAAAAGCTCGCAAAGGATATTTAGATAGAAATGTACAAAATAGAACTTAAATAAAAACGCGATACATCGCAGGTATTACAAAGGACCATTATTTATTGAACATTACAACTGATTATTATCTGCGAAAGTTGCTAAAAATTAAAAATTTTGATAAAATTAAAATTTGATTTATTTTATTATCAGAAGATACATTATTTGATGTGCTTAAGTACACGTTAAAATATTTTGAAATGAGGAACACACCTGGTCCGTTGACTTTGCTCGCCGTTATAATCAAAACTGCCTATTAATATGGTACAACGGACCACTATATACATATATATACCGTTATACATATGTTCAAGTATTTTTACTATAGGGGTAAGTCAACTGATAAAGAATTGCGAATTTTGACTATTGCTCTAACAATTCCCATTGGCCTGCACTTAGTGCATCTATTAACAGTGGTGTACGCAGGGGGGGGGACATGGTGGAATGCCCCCCTTCAGGTTTCCAAATTTGATTTTGACTGGATAAATCCAAAAAATTTTCGTAAAAAATTGAAAATTTAAAATCTAGAATCGTGAAATGCATTTTTTAGTTACTATTTTCTCAATATTTTTAAAATTTTTTCGCGTTGGGCAATGACGATGATTTCCCCCGTCAGAAAATCCTGCGTACGCCCTTGTCTAATAATAAAAACTATTGCAATGAATTCTCTATATTACTTGAAATATATAATTCTACAAAATTTAGTATTTTAGTAAACTCCATTAATTAATAATATATCTTTTTGGAACCCAGGGTGCCTGGATTTATTTCAATGAATTGCTGTAGGTTCACAACCATAAATCAAATAGCTTACCTCCCAAAATTTAATTATCGGAGTTTTTGCATTACGACACAAGACTTTTTAATTTATACTAACTTTTTCATGAAGAACTGAAATTAAATTGAAACTTGTTGCATGCATTTAGAAACTAACTTTTCATCCCAAAATTGTTTGTTATAATAGTTTTCGACATCCAGCACAGCACGAATTTGTGTCAAGGACAATTTGCCATTGTCAGGTTAGTGATCTAGATGAATTCTTCTGTTTATTAACACACTTGCAGTAAATTGCAAGTTAAAAATTATGTAATTGTAATAGCAAAAGTTCAAAATCAAATACATGTTGTTTGCAATTATTTAAAATTAAAATATGAATAGTTAATTTTTAAGCATCCTTAATATACCTAGACCTCCAATGACGTACATATATAATACAGAATTGTCATTGATAGTATTTTACGTGTAATCAGAGGATATCTCGGACAAAGATGGACATGGGCCGAAAATTTAGGCCAAGCGTGGCCAAGAAATGTGTAGGCCGCAAAGAATCCGGCACGACAAATTTAAATTTATACAAATTTAGCCCATTTTTACTATATTCCTAAAAAATGTAAATTTTATTTTTCAACACATTTGTTTAAATATTAATAAACATATACTGCATGCACCTTTACAAGCTACATCGTCTAACAGTCATTTTTTTAAAAGTCCGGCTTAATTTTTCCACTTTCCCGGCAGATATCCATTTCTGATCCCGGAATTACGAAAATGGTCATTGACTACAAACCTTAACTTGGACCTATAAGGAAATTAGGGTCTGTAACTGGGCTGGTTTGTTACATTTGCAACTCTGACACTATTAATGCAGATTTCTATTCCATAGGAGCTTCTATAAACATTCACACGAGCATTTATTAGTTTATGTACACATAAATTCATAATTCATGATACATTTGACATTTTAAACATGTATACAAATGCACACTTAATTAACTTTATTTAAAACTATATGAATTCCCGCGTTGCAATCACTCAACGCTTTCATTGCCTGCAAAATTTTGTGGTGTGCATGTTTAAATACCTGCCAATGATTAACCGTAGCGCGTGTTTATTTGCTCTCGACACACAAATGTCTAAATGTAAATTCTCCATTTAGGAGTAAAACAATACAGCAATCAGACGTTATTCTCACTGTCGCGTTTATTCAACTCGTAATTTTTTCTCCGCTGTGGATATTTTATTGCTTTCTGATGTTTCATTCGGCGCTTTTACATTGATGAATGCTTATTACCAGCCACCATTACACTGCAACCGTTCTCTGCTTACGAGACAATTGAGTGATGCAGAAAAGGACCTCCTGTGCAGAAAGCGTAGTTCAACGGTGCATACCTTCGGAATCAAAGGGAACCCGGGAATAAAACCACCAATGAACTGTCGAGCACCCCTCATCTCCATGGAGGATATTATCACTCCGGAGGATTTCCTAGAACTTTCTAATGAATCTCTGTCTTCCAAAAAGTCTTCTTGCAGTGAAGAAGATAGTAGAAATACTCGATTCACTCCCGCCAACAGTCGAAAATCAAGTACAGCTATTGTGTACGTGTTTTATTATTAGTATTTATGACATATTTTGTCAATATTCTTCAGCTGTATATCGCATGTGGTTGCAACATTCTTTTAAGTGGCGTAAATTCACCATTGATATTTGACAACAACGCTATTCATTCAGAAATATGCTTTTTTCATTACGCGGCCGATTTTTGTTTAAACATTTTACAAGATTTTTGGGCACTATAATCAGGGTTTATGTATGAACAAAAATCTGCACACAAATTCGCATTATATCACCAATTTTATTTTTTTCTTTAAATCATATTTTGTAAACATTGAATTGGACTTAAAGGCGTTTTATATAAAATATTAGCACAGTAATTGAAAACGGTATGTAATACATGTATTCATCATTAGTGTTGGAAGTGGGACGATGTTTTTGTCTCCGTTCCATTTAAGTTCACTCTTCTGTTAGGTATTATAGTTTTAGCCCTTTTACGAGTGCGCATGAAGTAATATTGACTGTTTTTCAATGTAATTTGGGCTTGCGCCGTATTTCTAATTTGTATTGGAAATACCAAGACGTCCTTAACAAATACAGAGTAGGTTGTCACGACTATTATTCTAATTTGAAAATAATTGTAGCTTTGTAATCTATTGCTACACTTTTTTATCTTTCAAAATTTTATAATTTAAAAACAGAAATTTTCATTCTTTGTTTGAGCATTACAAAATCCGGTTTGATCATAGTAGCGATAGAGAGTATAATTTTGCAAAATTTCAGAACTTATTCTTTCAATTGAACAGTTTTTGGTCATTTTGCATATACGTCTCAATCTCCTTTTTTCACTATTTATAGTACAGTGGATATCTACAGAACCAAAACTTATTTACCATTGGATTTGATCCCCCTCCGTTCCATTATCAGTCCTATTCTGGTTCAATTCATAAATTCTATTTGTCACTCAATGCACGCCAATTTCTTGAAATTTAGTTACAACTAGCAACGTAGCTCAGAAATGGAATTGGATCAGATATCGGATCGGATCGGATCTACATTTTGAAAAAATTCGGATCTGTTTCGTATACACAATTTTTAAAAATTGTGTATATTGAACATTTGATGCATTACGCACATTTTTATATTGAATGCCACTTTAGATTGTTAAAAATCTCAATCTAAGTAAAATTTTGTAATTGAATTCATTATTCATACAACAGGTTCCGCGTTATTCTTTCCAACAACTTATAAAATTGGTGACGAATATTTCAAATGTGAGAATGCGATTCACGTTAGCCATCACATAAAAATAGTAAAGCAATCAAAAACATTTGTTTGTATAAAATTGCAAATGGAAAAGCAGATAAAACAGAGAACCAAGTGGAATAACTTCGTTGCTGCAAGCACCGCCAAAATTTAATGATGCTAATATAATTATAAAATTCTCATGTAAGATGCACTATAAGCAACTTGCAATGGCAAAATCAACTTAGTTTTTCCGAAGGTTCATAATTATTATAATCACTAATGCAAAAATTTTTATAGACCATACCTTTGGCATAGCAATAATAGGGTATTATTTTATTTAATGTTGCTTTTATATAATTCAAAATTTGTAATCCAATTTCAATGAAAAGTAAAATTAAAAATTTATATTTAAATCTCAAATTTAGTTTGAAAAAATTAATTTTCTCTCACAGATTTTAATACACTCCACTACAATATTTTTAGTGTTTTGCAAGATAAATTTCGGTTTTGTGCTTAAACTTGACATTGTCTGTGCTATTCCTGCTGTCATCGCAACTTCAATTCTCGGTATTTTTCTATTCGCATTTGAAAAAAAACATAAATAGATTTTAAGTCCATGTTTATATACATTCGGATCCGTTTCGGATCGAAAACTAAAATTCTTTTAAAAATTCGGATCGGGCCCGGTTCATGAAGTTTAGGATCCGGATCGGATCGGATCCTAAAATGTGGGATCCGATTCCTTACTGTGTAGATTATGCGAAAAGCATAAAAGCATTGAAAAAATAGTAAATGAAGCAATTTTCAATCATCACGATTCCTTCAATTATAAAAAGTCTCAAATATTTAGTTCAAGGTCTGAGCAGGTGGGAATAGATGGTTCCGAGGAACCCTAATATGTAATCCCTGAATTCAAAATGTTTGCAATATATCTTTCAGGACCCAATTTTCTCTATGACTTTCAATTGACGGCTGTAGGTTGCATCTTTAGTTTCACATAATAACATTATTTTAAAAAAGATTCACATTAAAAATACAGCTATGATAATGTGAGTACGCCATCGTGTGCATTATCTGAGAGATGACTGGAAAAACCTGGGATTTTCTTGGAGAAAATATATATTTATGTGAAGTTTTTTCTTACAACCCAAAAATATTGATACTGCATGTAAGACAGTTTTAGCGCAAATTTAGTCCCCATTCGTGTGATATAACAAAGTTGAGACAATTTACATATGGGTATATTCAATTCACAAAATGCAAATTGGTACGACACAAACAAAAAACAAATATATTCAAAAACACACCATGCAACATTCCTTGCGCAAGCTTAATTTAATATCAAGCAAGTATATTTTCCAGTATATCCTTACTAGCCAAGCTTAAGTATTGGTCAGTAACTATTGTCCCTTTATCCACTATCTCAAAGGAGGGCAAATTATCAATGTTGACTTCATCAACTATCCGTATTTTGGTAATTTTGACCTCATTGAATTCGAGTGAAATTTCGTTAAGTAATATTTTATGCTGGTAGCTATTCAATTTGTTTTCATTTCCCTATTTTTCTAAAAGACTCTTTAAATTTTGTAACACACATTTTAGTAGTAAAACGTGTCGTAACGAGTCGTGTTGGATATTTAATATTTAAATCAGGTTGAAATAGGAGTGATGTTGAAGATATTAATTTTTTCTAAATATTCAAATGTAGTTCATATATAAATGAAATTCATTACATGTATATGATATTTCTGTTATTTTTACCATCAAATTATTTTCAATATCAATTCAATACTCCATGATTATTATTAATATAAATGAAGCATCAATGTGGAAATAGAACAAATTTATTTTTGAATTTCGAAATTCTGTCCTAGATTATTTTTGAATTTCCTTGCTTAAGATGAAATTTACCTAGAAAAGCTGTTAAGGCCACGGTTAGACTAGTGATTTGCTTAAAAGTGATCTATCACATTTTGAGTGAATCGCACGTCTAACAACCCGAGATAATTACCGATGTGACGATCATATCGCTAATTATCTGGGGTGATTAGACTTGCAATTCTTTCAAATGTGATAGATCACTTTTGAACCAATCACTAGTCTAACCGTGGTCTAAGGTTGCTATAAGTAATTTGTTGTAAGATATACAACAGCTCGTTTTTTGCAAAGGGGTTGAGATTTTCAAATGTAAAAACGTTTAAATAAATATATCTATTACATTATATAAATTAATTTATCACTTATATGAATTTCACTTAAATAATTTTAACAATTTAGGGAAATTATTATCTTCAACCTGATTTGAAATTGAATCTGTCCTGTCCCGACCCATTTTACAACTATGCAATGCATAGTTACCATCGTTGCTTAGGTTAATTACATTAAATAGACATACGTAACCACGCATTTGTTCGTCTTGATCCCACCGCCAATTTTTCAATCAGCGCAAATCTCTTTCTGGTCTCTTAATGAGATAAAATGTGCTAAAATTAGGCATTCTTAATCAATTGAATACTGAATTGAGATATCATAAGCATATTTTATTTACCAACTATAAATTTGCAAACTATAATATAATATATAGAACAAATATTAAATCAAATTCGTCTTGGTCCCATCCCGTGTTTTGTTATTTGGTGCCAGACTTGCAGAAATTTAAATGAACAAGTATATTTTGTTATTTAAAATTAATTGGTGTAAGATGCAAGTCTAAGCATTTGGTATCCTTCAACGCCTTTTTAGTTGACTCTTGTGTTGTGTGGGGCCTGCTCTGTAATAGAACCCTCTTTTTCTGTTGTTGTGTTGATTTTTGTGTGAGAAAACTCACACAATTCCAAGCCTGGCCCACAAGTCAACTCAAAGCAAGTTGGCTTATATCAAGACCGAACCCTAACCCTAACCCTTTCCAATTGAAAAGTTAAAAATAATTTCTCCACAATGAATTACATTAATTTTCCTTTAGTTGAGATGTGATCGAACAAACAAAAATGTTCAGAACAAACACTGGCTTCATAAAATTATCTTCTGTATCTGTATAAGAAAGTAATTAGAAAATGTCAAATAAACTGATGATTGCATCACTTAGATCAACCTCTGCAGATTGAGTGGCGAATAGTTTTTACCATGTACAACATGGGGTTTTTCTAGATCCCGTGCTATTGAATATGATCCCATTACCAGTCTTATGAATTATTTCGGTCACATAATCCCAAAAAAATCTCCATACTTATACATTTACTATCACAATAAAATGTATTTAACATGCTGCATAAATTGTTTAATGTGTTCATTATAATTCTTTGTTCCAATTTCATGGATTATTGGTGCGTCCTATGGATATATTTTGTCTGCATTATTATTGGATCTATGAAAAAAAGATAAACATGTGATAAATGATCAGTAATATCCAGTGTAGAATTTGTGGGTTTTTGTATTAAAACATGGGGATACATATATTTAGTGAGAGAAACCCATAGAATATTTGGTTGGGTTGGGATGCAGATGGGGAAGAAGGCATTATGATAAGGCAATTTAATTGCTTTGCTTTGCATTTCAAACACGGTACTTTTATCCTAAACATTTTCTTAAACAACTGAATTGTTTGCAATTTCATCATATAATTTTGTAACCCAATGTCAAAATCTGGTGTCTGATGAATTTTTTATGGTACGCTCGGGTTTCAAATATCAACCCAATTACAAATATATGACAAACATATTCTAATTTGATTAAATGTTATATTTTCATGTCCTTTCGGAATCTTAATATTGGTGTCGTTTATTACTTTTTATTACCCGCACATTTCTTATGAACCTCTTCTTTAACTCCAAGTACCTTAATACCATTGCCAAACGCGTAATTGTAAATTAGTAGCGTTTTAGTAGTTTGAAGCCCAACAGGACTAATGTCAACCATGTTACCACTTTTGTTATGATTTTTTAAAGTAATATTTTCTCATCAAGTTTATAAATTTCAATTGAATGGTTATTAATTTGAAGCTAATATCCATGTACATCTTATCCACATTTAACCACTATATTGATATGAATTTGGTTTGCTAACACTGGTGGCATTCACATGCAATTGAGTAAATATACATAAAATTGCATGTGCGGATCTTATAAACACTTGTTCAACAATAGTTTTAATAAATGTCGCGCTATCAACTGTAGACAATGAACGAATGGGAACTCATATAAATGCAATCTACACAATACAAACATTGTCTGCGTTTGGTTTTCCCCTTTAATATTAAGTGGTGTACATTTCTTTTACATGGTATCGGCTTAACTTTAACTTGCGCGAAATTAAATTTCAATTTCAAGTCTTTGATGGTCACATAAATAATTTAAATTTTACATTTATCTTGAGTCAAAACAATAAAACTTTCCTAACAACCTGGATCTGAAATAACAAGGAAAATTGAACTTATTCAAATATCAGTCATACATTTAAAAAACAACACGACTCATTTACTTCATGGAGATTTGAACCATTTACCTTCCAGTCATGGTAAAGTGTCATTTTTAATGTACAATGTACATTATCGATTTTTGTCCCAATGACAGTTTGATTATTAATAAAATTGAAATTGGGAAGTTTACATGCTATAATACCTTCATCGCCGTCGAAAATGAATTCCCAAACACTGTCATAGAGATGTATCTCAAATCTATCCCGGAGAAGCCTATTTGAAATTTCACTGTACATGTATTGTGTTTAATCTGTCAATAGTTTACCAGGTAGTTTTCAAATCCGTGTACCACAATTTTTTATACTCTACTATTAAACTATATACATGTATATCACAGACATGAAATAACATTGTTTCAGCATTCAACTTCTACTCTCCCTGTAATAGATAGTATATTCCCTGGATTAAGTTGGCTTCGATAGCACTGTTTCCTTAAATTCTCATCAATAATCCCTTCGATTTACTGCTTGAAATTTGTACAAAATTTAATATAGATTTTTAATACGTTTCTTTTCTTAGTACATGCATTGTTTTGAGAATTGGTTTTGTGCCACAATTTATTTATTAATTGGAGTGCCAGTGCCAACTGAAATGGTTCAAACAAATTTGCTGTTTAAAGTCATTGCTTCCAGTTTTATTTTTGTAATGTTATGCTTTGCTTATGCACCGTTGTACAGGTCATTGACACTATCAGTGCATTTATGCTAGGGGCAAGTTAGTTTATGTCAGAAATCTAAACCAGTTTCCCAACGTTGGAAAAGTTTTTGGGAGTTGTTAAATTTTACTTGATTTGATATATAAAGCGTGTTTAGGAAGACAGGCTCCATTAATTGTTTATGCTATTACGATCATTTAAGGCTTAAACCGTAGATAGCCGCACCACGTGTATCCAATCTGCTCAATTTTGACAAATTGGGGTAACCCTTGAGATGTTCATTAGAAAGATATATTTTTCATTCAATGGGAGAAAAAATGTTTTCATATGAAATCTCAACGAAAGAATTATTTTTTCAATCACGTTTTAGAACACCCTAATATATTTTTTCATTATATATATATATATATATATAGTAAATTTTCAATTTCCAATATTAACCAGGAAAACAATGTCTTTTCTCATAACATCAATTTTCAAAAAACGTCGTTGTTTCACGTTAAAATTTGCTTTGAATATTTGTAGAAAGAAGAAAATATATCAACCAATAGGCTTATAATTTATTTCAAAATCAAAAAAGGAATTTGGTTTTTTTGTTTTAGATAAATTTGGAAGGATTTTAAAAATAATTTTTAATCAATTTTTGAATTAAATCTAATTTTACGTCATCAAGTTGTACTTGAAGGGAATTCTCAAGAGTGCATTGTAAGAAATTCTTTTACGTGATTTCTATTAAACGGTACAAAATGGTTTCCATTGATTTTAAATCTTGGAAATGGATTTAATTTGCTAAATTGATTTTTAACAATGTAATCTTTGTTCCATTACAGCATTGTGCCCTGACGGCGATTTGTTGCAAGCAAATAAATTTCCACATTTCCTCGATTAATGATCTTTAAAAATCAATTCAATTGATATGGGAGTAAAAGTGAGCAGCTATATGGAGCACTGCAATAGCAATTATTACTCTAGCAATTCACACAGTGCACTTGATTTACACAAAACATTTGCTATAAATTCCACTCTGCTCTCATCTTCCCAAACTGGCGAAAAGAAGTCAGAGTTGCTTTTTTACTACAGGTACTGAAATTTTGCTGAAAACATAGTAGCAATTATAATAACCAAGCAAGACGTAAGTGTTGCTACGTTTTCCTTAAATAGTCGGTTACAAAGGCGGAATTGAAGAACCTCAGCAAATTTTTTTCAAATATTCATAAAATTCTATTCGGATTTGAAAGAAAAAACACTTAGAAAACAAAAACATTGCAAAAAAGAATGTTTAGCCTCTTCATTGCAAAAATGGAAGTATTTCGGATTTTAATCACATTTCTTTATAATTTGGTACAGGACATTGTGGATCTAAAGTTTCAAATAACTTTTTAATGTTTTAGACAAGTTGTCAATTAGTACAAAATGGTGCACTTTTTCATTGTTAATGCAAAATTTGCAAATATAATCAATATTAATAACACGAAAATTATTTTAAGATAATCTAGCACTGATTTTGCTAAATGAACACAACTGGTTTATATTTTGTGCAATGTTCCAAACAAATATTTTGCTATAATTCTAACTATTTACAAGACATATGCGCAGTAATGAATTTCGAACTTTTCTAAAAACGAAAATCATGTCACAAAATTTGCGGGATATTCACAATTATGACGAGCAATCTGCATTTTTCATATGAACTAATAAGAATCAATAAAAAGTTCGTTACAATGTCCGAATGGAAGAAAATTTCCAAACATTCCATAAAATTCTATTCGGATTTGAAAAAAGTCACTTAGGAATTATTGCAAAAAGAATGTTTAAAGCACTGTCTTAAACAGTGTTTAAAACCCCTTATGTTTCACACCTGTCAACACTGAAGGTCGTTTTTGACTTCTTAAACCCTAATCCGATGTTAATTTTAGCAACTACGCCTATTATATATTCATATTTAGACATTCAAAAAAATTTTTAGATTAATTTCATATTGTCTTTTAGCTGTAGTTAACGAATACAAAATTAACAGATATCTTTTGTGGACTTCAAGGAGACTTATATATTATATTTAGAATTTTTGCTTAATGCAATGGGATGACATTCAATCAATTTTTGCAGAATAAATTACCATCCCACACAATTTTACCAATAGCTTACAAGAAATACATTATTAAAAAAACATTGACTGTCTTAAACATGTTAAAACACTGTTTTCAAACTTATTTTTTCAAAGTTTTTTTTTCAAATAGTTTTTTAAAATTCACAAACCTTTTCTTGTTTCTTTGTAAGTATTTTTTCAACAAAATTTTAAAAATGCTTTCCAAACGCTAGGAGAATCAAAGACCAAAGTAATATATTTCCTGAAAAGCCAAGTTTTCTGCGGAAGCATTTCTAAGGAGTTTTTCTCCCTAGCCAATTTCTGTTGGCTTGGAGCTGGTCTTCAGTAGGATGGGCTTTGTTCAGGGAGACTTACTGAGGGACGTCAAAAAAGAAAACGTTTTGAATTTTACATTCAGTTACCAGTTGTTATTCAAGTAATTTGTATAACTGATAATGCATTTTGAAAATATACATTTCTAAAAAAACATATTGTAAAGGAATTATGCGTTTTTTCAGGCTTGGTTATTTTTCGGGATTACTAATATCATCCAATATTTTGGGAGATCTTATAGCGCTTCAGTTTTAAAGATTCATTTCTCCCCAAAAATTCTCCATTTTACATCTGTCAGGGCCAAAATATCTATAATTTTTAAATTGTGTAGCCCCATTATACTAAGAAGATAATATCATTGCACTCTATTGTTTGTATAACTTGATCTGGTTTAAACTATGGTTACTATTTCATGTTTTCGGCTTTTATGAAAATTTATCTTTAAATAAAAACGGTATATTTTGACTGAAATATTTTTTTCAAGAAAACTCTTATTATCGTTGAAACTTAAATTTTTCCTTTGTCTAACGTTCAGATAATAAGGCGGTCTACAGCGCATGGCATCAACAACTATCTGGACTATTTTTTTCTGTAAATAGGCCAGCCACGTCTCATTCAGTGGGGTTCTGCTGAATCAGAATATTAATTGCTCCAATCCAATCTCATGCAATACCAGCCTTTTGAAATATTCTGGCCCCATGGTACCATGAGGTCGTAAGCTAAAATTGACAAAAAATTATTAATTATATTCTGAAATCCGTCGTCTCATGTTCCCTCAAGTCCTATGAAATATTTAGTCCCATGTTCCACTTCTATGACAATGGCACCTTTTACTAGTAAATTCAATGGTACTGAATGGTCCAACAGAGTTCTAATATAAATTCCCGGTAGTGTACAATACAATATCAGGTATAATTTGAAAATTGTTGTTAGTTCACTCAACCAATTTTTTCACTAAGATCCTTGAAATGTAACTGCTCATTAATTTTAGTAGGTTTGTAATAATCAAACAACCATTAAGTCCTGATAGTTAGTTTGCTGTTTTAAAATAATTTTTCTTGCAATTTTAATGTTTTCGAAGATTTACAAGTGCAATTACGAGTAGTTCTTGAGTGTATAAAATATAAATTAAAAAAGTTAACTGATTGTTGAGTAGTAAAATGTGGAACCAAACTGTAATAAAAGAGTGCTTTTTACAACACTGTTACCTACATTCTTAAACATAGGGATAATTATTTCCAATTACAAGTGTTTGTTATTATAGAAAAGAGGTCCTCTAAACACTTATCATTTCTCAGTGATATAATCCGCTGGAACTTTCCACCGTTACTGCTACAGTAAAGTCGGAAAGAAATCTGGAATTTACTGAAGAATATTGTGCAATCGATTTCTGCTATCAAAGGCGTAGGAAATGTTGTCTAACTAAACAGAGCAGAAAGCCAGTTTATTGAAATCAAAATTGCATTTTCCTTTGCCTGAACGGCTGTATATTTATGAATTTTACGTTTTTCATCTTTGATTATCGCTACACAAGCGTGCTATCAAGATATATTATTAATCACGCCTCTGGAAAGAGATAGTTACAAAATTAGAAAATTTCATCTCAGAGCCTAGTTACATTTCTTACTTAAAGAATAGCTCTAAATTATCAACAACTTATTAGCAATTTTGCTGCACAATAAACAGTATTTTGTCTCAGTGAATACCCTAAGGTTTCCGTGGGAATTGAATGGGAAGGATCTTTGGAAACAAGTTGCAATAATGTATAATGTGAAAAAATGTATTTGAGGAATACCGCAAATAAATTATGAAAATTTAACCCTGTTTCCATTTAAATAGTTGACACAACACGTAGAGTATTGAATATTTGGTATTCTTGACTGAGCGTACTAAACAAGTGTGTCAATGTTTTGTGGCAAATGATTAGCAAAAAGCAGCTTAGTGCATACCAAAATTACATGCTGGTAAATGGTTTTTTAAAGTCCGTTGCAGTAACAAGAATCCTCAAGAAGTTGATTCAGATCCTCATCTGTAAATCTGTGTATTTCTGTGAGAACAGTGTCAATTCCAACTTCTGAGTTAACCGAACCTAGCTCCGGAATGAGTACGAAGAAGTCATTCACATCGCAACCTGTTGAATTCGTGTTCATGGGTGAATAGGATCAAAGTTTTGGTACAATTGTCTTTTGTCTAAGTTACTACTTATGCTATACATTATTAGATGTTTGTTTTTTTTCTGCATTAGTGTTTCTGTTTGAAACTAAATTTTTTTTCAAACTATCGAATAATGAAGTCATTGCATCAAGTATTGTGTTGCCCATATTACATTATGAGTTTAAAAATTTAGAGAAATATTTTACTTCATATTTTAACTTAAAAAGATGATAATTGATATTTATTTTATAAAGTTTATGAAATTTGATACAAGAAAGTTCTATTTGATTGAATTGAGATATAAGGCCTCTCGTTGGAGTTGGAACACTCAGTCCCCAATGTGGAAGGGGCCATAGTGACAAATGGCGCAAATGTGATTGACCACATTTTTTCAAGGCACTGTTCAAGACAGTGCCGTAAAAGAATTCTTCACTGAGTTTCATTTACTTTCATGTACATGTATGCAGTCGTATGAAAGTTGGTAGCAGTAGTTGTAGTGGTTTATGTTGTGGAATCCTTATCAAGTACATTATCAAACTCATTTTATTCAATTTCACTGTAATTCTTTTGTGCAAAGGTTTGTGTCCGTATACTGTTTTAAAAATAAAGGAAGGTTAACAAGGCATTGGGCATCTTACATGGTTGCTGAAACGGATTCCTTGAGAGTTATTAATTTACGCCAGCTGGTATTTTCTACATTTGGATTAGTATTCAAATGTGTCATATTGTTAGATGATATGAATTCTATGTTATTCAAAGACATTCCTTATATAGCTAAATAGTAATTCTTTTATTCTCTTTTCTTGTTTTGAGGCATTATAAATCTGATATTCTTTATTCCCATGTGAATGTGGGTTATTGTAAAAATGTGTT
>CABFPE010000298.1:795402-830349 GCA_900660155.1 Hofstenia miamia
AAGACATTCCTTATATAGCTAAATAGTAATTCTTTTATTCTCTTTTCTTGTTTTGAGGCATTGTAAATCTGATATTCTTTATTCCCATGTGAATGTGGGTTATTGTAAAAATGTGTTGTTTAATCCTGAACCATCATAGTAATTTAGATTTGAAGTTTTCATCTTTCTGTGCGTGTGTGGTCGGGAAATATAGCTATAAATTGTCCAGGGATGGAGAAAGTTACTTCTGTTTGTTAGTTATGATTTCTGACGATATTTTTATGAAGACTGTGACAGCTACGCTACTGACAGAGCAAATTATGAGAGCATGCGGAGTGATATCAACTCCAACCATCATAAGTGATCGACGGTTAGTTAATTCTATGCGCCTAGAAGCTCATGGGAAGCGTACGCTAGACTAAACATTCCTTTTACTTTTTAAGTTGGATATTCCTTGACTGTGTTTCCGGGATTGGATTTGAGAGCATGGTTACGTATTTAAAGCTGTCAATCGCTACAACTCTCTATGGTTTCATCGGCCGTCTTCAGTTGTCTGCTTTTTACTGAGTCATAAGAAGGATTGGAAATCAATTTCCATGTGAAAATATTATTTACAAGCTCGGAGTTGTATAGTCATCTGGATGATTGACATCTAAGCTTCCCGATCCTCAATGATAGAGTAGAAGCGTAAACAACTACCTTAAATAGACACTTTGTAAACACTTTACAGTTTAGCAGCTGTCGGAGAGACATTTTAGACTAAACAGTGCATAGGGCTAGTTATAATAATGGAGTTTCCGATTCTTGAAACTCAAGAACCATTCAAAGAAACTACTTTAACAAACTATATTGTCTTTTTAACTTTATGCAAAATGCATTTATTTCTATTACTATTCAGTTTTCTTTGCAACCAGTGTTTTTAATATAAAAGTATCCCTTAGAATATAAAATATTGCCAAGGTGGGTTTTTTATCAATAAGTTTTGTCTTTGCTACAGGCCATTCCTCCCCCCCCCCCTACCCCAAAGTGGCCAATATTTAAATATTTTATTATGTATTTTATAGTTGATTTATTAAATATTTTTAAGACGTTATAAATCAAAAGAAAATGTTATTATGAAACTTTAATATAGCAATTTATCAATCCAATGTCCTCTATAATTGCTGCTCCAAGATTTGCTCTTCGATTGTTTCATAGTTTATGTTAACATTTTAGAATTAACTTCCAGGTCCAAGAGCAGAACTGATTTTGATGCACCTACAGTGGTTTATTTGAATATCAAAAATGTTTGAATCTCATTTCATTTTTTCTCACCACTATTAAAATTTTCATTTAAATTTTATATTGAGCTTATTTTAATCACCATATGACGACTTTCTATTTTGCAATGCTTTTGTTAGATTTAATTTGCGAAGCATAGCATATAAATTCAATAATTTTATTTCCTTAGTGATTTCAGTAATTTTCCCAAATTGTGGCCTTTCCTTTTCCTATCTAATTGAAATTTTTTCAAAGATAAATTTTCTTTGTTTATTTAAGGTATTAATTTAGCTAAGTAAACTTTTGAAAAGTTGAATAAACACTAAATTAATTAATGTTAGGAATAAATTACTAAAAAAAGTGTGTAGGATTTACACACTCCATGCTTTGTACAATCAAACATTACAAAAATTAATTGCTTTTCAATATTTTGCATTTCATAATATGTTACGTCATATTAATGTCATTGATTACGTAATTATTTATAAATTTCGATTTGACTGCATAATTTCTTTTGACATTTAAATTACTAATTGCAGAAATTTTTGTAAAAAACTCAATTAAGAACTGTAGCGTAAGCAAAAGGTGGCTAATAGTCAGCGGCAGGTTAATTTTAGTACCCAATAGCAAATATTATGCATTAATAAGTGCATTTCAATTGCTATTGTCACAATATTTTTTATTTATGAGTTCAACCTACGCACATTTTTTCTTTTACACATTTTATAATATATATATATATATATATATATATATATATATAATGTGAACATTATAAAAAATTGAGGATGTTTTATGTGAATTTTGTGATAAAATAAAATATTTTTTAAATAAATTCTACTCTACTTGAATAAACAGTTTTGTAAAAGGACTAGTTCTCATTGGTATATAATAATAATAATAATAATAATAATAATAATAATAATAATAATAATAATAATAATAATAATAATAATAATGATAATAATAATAATAATAATAATTTTTACGGCAGCGAGGACAATCACAGGAAATGAAATAGGAGCAGATGTAAGAGTAGGTGAAGTTGGAGAAGAGATCAGCAAAGAGGAAAGACATCAAAGATTTCTTGAAGCTTGGGGACGGGGCAAATAATCAATCGCTGTTGGAGGGTTCAGGGTCAAGATGTTATTAGCAGCAGTACAAGCACGATTGAAAAACGATTGAAGGGTGCGATGTTTCTTTGTACGACGAATGGAGAAGGTGACAACATCATCAGAGCGAGTGCAGCAGGAATTAGAGAACTTAATGAAATCAAAAGGATCAAGATCCAATTTGCGAGTGAGCAATCGATTGAACAGGAGGAGATCGCAGGCATGGAAGTAGAGTGACAGCGAGAGAGTGGAGAATTTGAGAAGGGCCTCTTTGTATGGCAAGGGAGAGATCCATTTGAAGGCACGCTTCTGGAAACGTTCCATAGAGTGGAACAAGGAACGGGAAGGCCACCAACAGGGAGAAGCATAGAGAAGAATGGCGCGAGGATTAGACTTGAACAAAGAAAGTTTCACAGCAGCCGTGGAATTAAAGTGAACATTTCGGAAGAGGGCAAAGAATGAGGAATTAGCCTTGCGGAGACGTAAGAGCACATGACCAGACCAATTTAAGTTATCAGCAAGTTGAGCTCGAAGATTAGTATGATGAGGGGAAAAGTTCACAGGAAGAGGAAGATCAGAAGGGGGAGATACAGAAAAGGAAATACCACATGTCTTGGTTGGGCTACAATCAANCGATGTTTCTTGGGACGACGAATGGAGAAAGTGACAACATCATCGGAGCGAGTGCAGCGGGAATTAGAGAACTTAATGAAATCAAAAGCATCAAGATCCAATTTGCGAGTGAGCAATCGATTGAACAGGAGGAGATCGCAGGCATGGAAGTAGAGTGACAGCGAGAGAGTGGAGAATTTGAGAAGGGCCTCTTTGTATGGCAAGGGAGAGATCCATTTGAAGGCACGCTTCTGGAAACGTTCCATAGAGTGGAACAAGGAACGGGAAGGCCACCAACAGGGAGAAGCATAGAGAAGAATGGCGCGAGGATTAGACTTGAACAAAGAAAGTTTCACAGCAGCCGTGGAATTAAAGTGAACATTTCGGAAGAGGGCAAAGAATGAGGAATTAGCCTTGCGGAGACGTAAGAGCACATGACCAGACCAATTTAAGTTATCAGCAAGTTGAGCTCGAAGATTAGTATGATGAGGGGAAAAGTTCACAGGAAGAGGAAGATCAGAAGGGGGAGATACAGAAAAGGAAATACCACATGTCTTGGTTGGGCTACAATCAAGATGGTTAACAGAAGACCACGTAGACAAAAGCTCAAGATCAAAGGTAATATTGGAGGCAAAAGAACTACTAAAGTTGAAAATCGCAGTGTCATCAACGTACAGTAGACAGGATGAGTTGAGGATAGATTGAGGGAGGTCGTTCATTGCAACAAGAAAGAAGAGAACAGCAAACACGGAACCTTGAGTAGCACCACTAGAGACAAGAGCAGAGGAAGAAATAGACGAATTGATTTTGACACACTGACGACGATTGGAAAGGTAAGACTGAAAGAGTTCGATGAAATCAGCATCAAAGCCAAATAAACTCAATTTGTCAAGCAGAATGGAATGAGGGAGCCGATCAAAAGCTTTAGAAATGTCAAGAAAGATAATGCAACCGGGATTATTACGGTCAGAGTGGAAATAGCAGTTTTCAATCAAAGTGAGCAATTCGTCGATGGTAGAATAAACCAGAAGGTTACCATGCTGAGAAGCGGAGATGAGGTGACGAATTTTAGGGAACACGTAACGAAAGTCAAGGCGCTCAACGATGATTGACAGCCGAGAAAGAATAGCAATCCGACGATAAGAAGTGACTTGAAAGGAGGGAAGCTGACTGGATTTTAACAGTGGAGAGATCCAAATGTTTCTAGCGCGGTGGAAAACGCTTAGAGGAGCAAATGTAGAAGAAGAGATGTTTTAAATGGATGGAAAGAGTTGAGGAAGGTTCGTGGATTACAAAGAATCTGGATAGTAAGGACAAGGCAACTTGCAGGACTTAAGCATGAGGGAAATATCATGGGTGTTGAAGACGATGTCACATAGGCGAATCAGCGGGGAGGTAGCAGGAGGACCAGGACAGAGAGAGAGACAGGATCAGAAAATTTCGAGGAGAAATATACATTAAAGTGATCAGCTTTCTCCAGATGTATAACATACATTTTTTTCCAGAAATGATTAGGTTTTGTATAACTTGTAATTAAATAATCGTTTTGTAATAATTTTAGGAAAAATAATTTGAGCTGTTTCGCTTTAAAAATTTCCCAGGGCCGCGCATTCAATAAAATCAGGTTCATTGCAATTGTGATAGATTCTTTACAAAAAGATTCTCATTCTCACTGAAGTTCCAAATTTAAACATTAGTGCTTACATATCACTTGATAAATTAACAGAAAATCCACAGCTGCAATGCAAATTTTAAGTGTGCAACTCTCATTTCAGATATTTGCTTTGTAGTAGGTTATATGAATTTTAAACGATACTTTATTCTCAGATGCAAATAAGTTGCTTATATATAATACATAGAACAAGACATACACATGTACATATACACAGATGATTTAATGTGAAATAAACATGAAGGCTTATTTAATATTGTTGAAAACAACTCGGAAATTCATAGGTTTAGTTGTAAAATGTAGTATTATTTTCTGTAATTGGAATTTTATGCAAACAGGGCAGTCAGAGACCATTTGAACCAAATTATTACTTAAATAAGGCAACTAAAATAAGCATATTTTATGTTGTCTGGAACGGCAGTAAACGCAAAATATTGTTCAAGAAAACCAGCATATTTATTATAAATAGTCCAATTTTGAAAAATAAATCCAATAGAAAATATATTGAAGAATGTAACACTCTGTCTAATTTTATGCTTTGGTTCGTAGCCAACGTTGGTTACATTCGGATGACATTTGTGAGCATAGACATCAACAATATTTAAAATGTATAGAAAAAACCTTTTTGAAAAAATATAGAAATAACCGATGGTTTTGTTTCTTTAAATGTTTTTAGTGTTTCTAAGGCAGATTTTCATCCTGATTTTAAATTTATCATTAAAAATTGCATAATATCAATATTTTACGAAATATAAATGTATTAGGTTTGTATAAATAAGGAAAGGAACCATAGACAGCAACAACAGTTGACTTCTTTTATTTGTCAAATATAATTGTATATAATTTTTTCGCCTTGGATTTATTTACAATTAACCAAGACAATGTAAAGAATGACTGTGATGAGGTTATAAGCGTCAATGGACCTCCTGGAAGTGCACTGCACAACGCGCTTTGCTACTGCGGGCTCCTTGATCTTTACGCACCAGTGGTCATATATAGTCCCCATCTTCATTGCTATCTTTTCTCCATTTTTGCAGTTTTGATGGATCCCTATGCTCCTCACTCACGTCTCTCAAGTTTTCCCCAAAAAAATTCCAAGTTTATATGCAAGAAACGCACCTTCATTGAAATTCTACGCTTAAATTTCTATAACTTTCCAAAAGTTTTCCTAGCAACTGCTTGTATTTGGGATCTTTCTTGTTACCATGGTTTATATATGAAGTATTTTTCTTGAATGTTGGATATTTTCGAAATACTTAACCAAAATTCTACCCTCTGAAATACTACACAGATAAATTCACAATTGACCTATAGGAACAACCTTTGCATACTATGTCCTACCCCACTGAACAACTAATCACTCACATTTGGTTAAATGTAAATTGACAGAATAGGACCATATAAGGCAACAACGCTAGATTTCCAGTGGTAACTTGTTTATATAGTCATCGTTTGTATATTTGTTCATTTCCACGTGAGATACCTAAATAGTGATATTATTTATAGAAAATGTATTCTCTTGAATTATCTTGTTTTTTTAACCTTTATAAAACAAAGAACAGTTAACAGATGGGAAGTTTTGATAAGTCACTATCACATTTTCTTCAGCATGTTCTTCCGGCATGCAATTTGAATCGTTTACTAAGTTATTTGATAATGTACGACCGGTGAATTTTGCTTGGTTACTATTATTCCTGAAAATTAGTTTATTATGATCATAACTTATAATTCTTTTAATACTTTTCCTATAAATAAAAGCATTTGCTAACATTTTAGAGTAAGTTTAAGTTGGTGTATTGTCTTATCTCTCAGATAGTTTGGTCCGATTTGTGCCTGCTTAAGATAATTTGTTTACAATTTGTTAAAAACTGTGTGTGCATGTGTTTAGACTAAGTATGTATTTCTTGGGATTATGATATCGTTAATAGAAAGTATTAAAAGTAGATTTTCCTTATTCACGTCACATCACAATATTCGTATCCAAATTTTGGAAGGAAAATCAGTGTAATTTTGCCGGAGGTTTCTCGATGTCAATCTGGTTTTTCGAAAATCGAGTAAAACCTCTCTTTCTCTCTCTCTATATGCATGCATATATATATATATATGTATGTATGTGTGTGTTTTCTGAATATTCTCAAGAGTTTTCTATTGCATTGCTCGAATCTCCATTAACCAGTCATCGTCATCACCTTCTAGATAGTCTTTTCCATTTGGCGCCATACTATAAGTATGCCGTCATTTCTATTCGTTTCTGTTAATTTTGCGTTATTTCTACTAATTTTTGCAAATGTGCTTTGTTTTTGTATAATTGTTTTCAATATTTTTAGTAACATAATGCGTTTACTCTCCATAAATAAGTAATCTGAATGCGATAACAGTTGCTGTAAATACGCTACTTCATTTGTATATTGAATAAAAGTATATCCAAGAAATCAATGTTTTAGCAAGTCTTTTTGTTGACGAACGGTAAATATTGATATCTCATCAGAATTTGTTTAGAGAGCAGTATACCTATCATTCACCTGTGCTACCTTCAAAGCGTTACAGCAGAGAACGATGTTCAATGCCCGAAATCTTCTATAAATCTATGTCATCGAAAATAAGTAAGACTTCTAATAGTATAACTCATTACATTAAGCCTTTAAATTCTGATGTATTTAGAGTACAATGCCATATAACGCCATATTTATTTGAATATATACACATAGTTGAAAAGTCGGGTTATCCGAATTAACATGCTAAGATGCCATGTAATGAGTATGAGTGTTTTTACCAACATTAGTTTTTGTTTCAAAATCAAAGTTTTGCCAAAACATGGAGTTTTGCTGGCGGGAAATATTGGGGGTTCGTGCCTTCCCGTTGGTGTTCACTTCCTCATGCCCGCTCGCCAGTCCTCGGCAATGCCCAAAATCCGCCCGTCGATTAAATATAAACGAATGACCTAAATTGAGTCTAATTTCTTACAAAACCTTAGAAAATCTATCAGGCTTTTAAAAATTTTAAGGGTATTTCATATTTGTAATCAAGTGCAAATACACAAATGTTCAGATACGCTTCTTGAAAATTATTGGATTACCTAAGAGAACGGGCGGCCCAAGCCTGCCCGTTGCCTTCATGTCCTTTCTTTTCTCCACCTGCCCAATATCCATCTGGCGGCTCGCAAAACACTAGAAGGGGGACATTGTCAGGTTTTCAAAATTGATTTTTGATTGATTAAATCAAAAAATGTTGTAAAAAATTAAATATAGTAAAATCTAAGTGGTATATTTTTTCGATGTTTTCCTCACTCAAGTTGATCACAAATAACATATTTCTCGGCAAAAAATCATGCTTAATCAACCTGGCCAAAGCACCAGACGAAAAAAGAACCAAATCTGTGGTTTGTTTAAATTTAGAAATGTAGGGTTTTGTTGGATATGAAATTTGTGATGGTCAGTGATACCTATTTTCAACCTCTTATAATTCCTTGTTGATTGTCAAGACAATTACTCCATGTGTTATTATGGACAGAACTCAAATGAATCGTAGTGTTTTCGACTGCTTCTAAAACTTACAATTTGATGGTGGTTTGCAATTGCACTGTCCGGTTACAAATAATATAAAATGTTGAGTTTTGGCCAAATTTTCGCACACTGACTTAACATTAACCTCAAAATTAGTTGAATTGATCCCGGTAAAGAAGAAGTTTTGGAACTTTTCAGATTTGTTGGTAAAATGGTTGTATTCCATTTTTTAGAATTTAATAAATTATTCTACTATATTTTATATGGGAATGGATCTCTGCTTGGATCACGTGTTAGTGTGTTGTGCCAGTCGGGGTCCATTTCTTACTCTGCTTACATGTACATGTAAGCTTTGAAAAAATATAATGTAAGTGCGATGCTAATGATCCCAATTATCAACATTTTTGTAATAATTTTTATAAACTATAAATATGTTTATATTGGGAATTGCTTGATTTTGAGCACAAGATTTATACCTGGGATAATGGGGAATTGAAATAATAATTTTGCAGGTGTGGAATAGTACGGGGTAGGCTTTAGGATATAATAAAAATTATAAACCAGACTTCTATTAAATTGCAAATATTGATAATAAAGAAATTTTATGTCTAATAATTTAAGCTTAGAAGACTGCCTACAGATTTTCTAAGGTTTTAATGATTTCTTTAAAAAAATTTAAGCGCTTATGTTTCACTAACATTTTCGTTCTAAGAGCACACCTGCTCGCTGTCTCAGTGAGGCGAGAGCGACCTCTTAATTTGCGAACGGCACGCCTCAATGGATTTGGGGGCATGGTGTACTGAAGGAAACCTGGACAATCTATTTACAGACAACAAAATATTCGAGGTCAGTTGTTGCTCTCTTTGTCTTTAGGCGCCTTAAAATGTGAACATTAGGTAGGAGGAGAATTCTAATTTTTTTTACGAAAATCTGGTATTTCATTGAATAATAGTTAAGACACTCACGTGCTTCAGGCACGGGAGTAATTTTTCGCAAAAAAGTTCTACCAAAACAGAGGAACACATTTACCTATAGAAATCAATAGAATTCCAATATCATAATTCGATTTGCAAAAATTCATTAAGATGTAGAAAAAACGGTTTTTTAGTTTTGACCCATCTTGAGTTTAAAAGCAATTGCGCTCTTTGAATAAATCTCCACCTATTACAAAAATACAAGAATTCGGGAATTGAATGCCCAAGTTTGGCACAGATTTACTTTTTAAATTTTAGTTTCGTTAGGATTTATTTTCTAGTGCAATTTAGATATAGAAATTATCTGTCGGCGCAGTGTAGATAATACAAGCAGTAACCGACCACACACAGTTATTTAATAATTTTGTTTAAGTTTACCAAATGTTGTTGACATATTTTAATGAATTTAAGAATAATAATATATTTGTGCTAACAAATCTTTCAACTTCATATTGTTTTAGAATATAGGTCTAAAAAGTACTCATTAAAATAACTCTCCAGATCTTGGATTGCGTAGGTTTCCCTTAAAATGACATCTTTTGTTTCAGATCTTTCATGCTCATTATAAAATAATGAATGCACAAATGTTCGAGGTCATTACTAGATTTATTTCACTGGAACCTTAATTTTACTAGCATTTTTGGAATTTGGAAATTCACTTAACCTGAAACTTCCTAAGATTTTCGCTATGTAATGCTATTGGATTTCCACAATTTTTTAATGGCACTACTTCTGAATTTTCTGAGTAAATGAATGCAACATATTTGGAGACGACATCATAATTCATGTTATGTGGTTAAGCAAGGTCTACTTTAATCATGGACTGACAATTTGGTAAAAATTCTCCAAAATATAGCTAAAATTGCTAAATTGGCAATATTTTAGCTAGATATCAATAATTGATGCAATAACCTCTATTTTTTCATAAGATTATTATTACTGCATCTCAATAGTTTTATTATCACATATACCCATTGTCCTACATTTAGGACAGTAAATATAAAATTAATTTTTTAAATTGTTCTATTTCAATTATCTTCAATATTTAAAATGCTTCTATTTAAAGTAGTAGGGTTCTACCTGACCGGCTAGTCCCATGAGACTGGGAACGCTATCAAAAAATTAAATAGGACTAGGACCAAAAATGAAGATTGGACTACCCATTTCAGTATATTACTCATAATTTTTGCTAGTTTTAATGAAAATATAAGTTATGCCTTGGGTCCAATGGCAGCAGAAAATTTAATGGGGCTGGGATGTAGAAAATTCTGGTCGCGCAGAACCCTACAAAGTAGCTCTTATAATTGAAATATGCATCTTTATTAATTACTGTCAGTTTTTTATTAAAGACAATTATTTTAAATCTATTACTAATTTAAAAACATGCTTTTTTAACAAATTTTTTCTAAATATAAACAAATTATAGCAGTAATGAGTTATTTAATTATTTGGGGTAATTAATATGAGTATCATGGTTCCTTTTAGGAGTAAGCTTTTATATTAAGAATACAAATTAGTTAAAAAAAATTGGAAAAATATTCCTGTCTTATATATACATGTGCAGTATTGGTCGTTAATCAGTTAATTGCTGGGCTTTATTAATTGGGGTTCTTGTTTGCAAAAGCATTACTGCCCTCACATTGGGCCAATTAGAGAGATATTCAGGCAGCTATTTCTCAACGTCTGGACTTTTTAGTAATTCAGGACTGATCTTAAGCCCACATAGATTGGAATTAAATGCACAGACTACTAAACAACGTTTGCTTGCTATAGCTACAATATGATAATTGATGTTGAGAATATTAAGAAACTTTAAAATATTTGGTTCTGAACAATTACTATTACACATTTGAAAGAAATTGCTAAACCCCTTACGTCGACGTGATGCTTGGTAGATACGTACTTGCCAATATTCCGATATATATAGGAGTTAAGAAAAAAATTTACTGGGCAGATCCTCAACAAATGCCTAACCCGGTTGTAACTCTGACTGGAAAATTTATAATGCAAAATATAATTTGGAAAAAAACAGTAGATCTAGGAATATTAAAATGCAGGTGTTTGTTTATTAAAATTTCCTAGATAACTTGTGCAAAAATAAGTAAGATGTTATATCAGCTAACGGTGGTCACAGTAAATATGGATATTTTTGTTGACATTCATTTTAATTTTATGAAGAAAACTAATTATTAATATGAATAGTGTATTTTGAAATAGAATCTATTTCGTTACTGAAATTCTGTTAATATATATAATGTGGTAAAAATGCACAAAAATTAATACGTTGGATTTCGTTTATCCTGGGTTGTATGTTATGTTTTGTCAGGAACGTTATCCATGTACATATATCTTGATTGGTGTTTGAAATTGTTTTCCTCTAAATTTGTAAAAACCAAAGATCAATTAAGTAAATTTTTAAAATGCGAAAGCATTGCTACTATGTGTCATTATTTCACATTCATATTTATGAAGAATACTTCAAGTAAGAGCTTGACTGTTTTTTAAAAAGCATTATTTTAAATCCTTAACAGTTTTTATAAGAATCATTTTTATGACAAACACAAAGATCCATTTACAAAATTTCAGAAATTTTCTATGAATCCTAATGAAGTTAGATTTTCCGATGAAAACATTCAAAATTCTGGAATTTGCACTGTATTTGGTAATATTTCTTTATCAATAATTATCGACTGCAATTACAAACTTGTTCATGTTATGGATTTACCAGATCTATTTTTTCTAACTCGTGTCTGTGACCCCATGGCAGCAGGGAATAAATATTTCAATGGGATTCTACCAAATATGCTACCGGGGCTATTGTGGAAGCTATTTTGATCTAAATTTTACAAATTGTTTAAAATATTAGAGATGCCAAAATTATTAAGAGGACTGGCAATGACGTGCGAGTGGGAATCAGTCCAATTGAACTGGATCTATAATTTTGGCCTTGTTTAGATCTAAGCAATTAAGATCTAAACTTTTCAAAGAATATAGCTTCATTTTACTTTTTTTAGAAATCTAAAGAATCATCTAAATGAGCGTCTTTTATTACTAAAAAATTTTGTAAGAATCAACTATGTTGATCACTTAACCCTATTATAAATCACGGGTTATTTTTGATGAGTTTTTATTTTCCTTCTACATACTTTGACACAAATTTTTTCGGTCGGTTATGCATTTGCTTAACCTATTGGTGGCATTATTAACTATCTTTTATAAAATCGAAAAGTTATTCAAGTAATCAGATTAAGGTAAACAATATTATCTTATCCCGTCAATCACATGAGAGCGCGCGATTTTCACTTTGTTGTTAAATCACCCAATCTCTTATTAATTGGACTGGTGACTTTCCGAATAAACGTTTGCCGATCGAAATTCCCGGAAGGGTTCACATGACATTTTCGACATGCTACAAATTATAAATGGTTTTGCTTGTAATACTGGTCTTTATTAGATCAAGAAACAATAGATTTATAAAACTATATTATCCCAAAAATCCAAGTACTTATTAAATAAATTATTTTTAATGCCTTTATATTTTTTTCCAATCATGACTTTTTTCTGTCTTTTTTAGATAGATTAAAACATAGTTTTATGGTTTTCTATCTAAAAACGCTCGAAAGTAGAATGCCATAATTTTATATTTGCATGTATTTAAAATTTATAAATTTCAATACATTGTAGATATTTAAATTAAATTGTGTTTTTCGAACTTTAAAAGTTCTTTTTGTGTTAGAAACTTCTTTCGCCATTCAAGTAAACGACTAGCAGTGCATAATATTTTAGGAAGATAAAATTATTTTTACATTAATGTTTTCTAACAAGAAACATGTAATTGTTTTCTTAGTAAATTCCCAATTTCAGGTTTATGGGAGGAAACAATTCTCTATTCAAATCATTCTTCACGAAACATTGAATTTTAGCATTATACTTATATTCTTTAGTGAAAATGAAAAGAAGCGGATTGTGAAGAAAATACCTAAGAAATTGTATTGTGGTGTGGGTAACCGTAGCATAAAAATCACTCAAATTCTATCTTAATCAATATTTTCTAAGTTCCAGGTTTTCGCCGTAAAGATAGTTCTAATTCCTTTACGTACTCTCACTGTTGGCGCATTTTTAAAAAGTTTTGAGTTTGAAAGAAATTTGGTTTTAGCACAAGTCGAATTGGCCCAGTTCCTTCTTTCGATCTTTTGTTTAAGCCATTTAAGGTTTTTATTACACATAGGTTTAGGATTTTTAAAACGGAGGGGGCTGACACCCATTTTTTACAGAAAAAAATTGCAAAAAAAAGTTTTTTCAAGAAAAAAACCGCACACAAAATGCAATCGTCTGTTTTTAGCAGAAAATCGGTTGATAACATCTTGAATTACATGTAACGTGAAATACTTACAATTTTGAGGAAAATAGAACATTTTTCTTAAGTGTTTGCAGTTGGCCCCAAAAGGAGGGGGTCTAAACGCGCCACTTCATAAAACCACTCCCATACAAGGGTAATCATTTTAGGCAAAACCTTTTTCTAAAATGGTTCAGATTCAGACCCAAATAATTTCAAATCCAGTAAAATATATGCTGGCTTAGTAATGAAAATTCGACGAAATGGTAGCTAAAATACACCCTACTAAAAATTGAAGAGCGCTAAGTCCAAAAGTGCTGCAATTGACTTGACCGTACAGCCACACTTGCAATTTCTCCCACAAATTGAACATATTATGAATTTTTACTATACTGTGTTTTTTGGAATTTTTATTCACTGAATTTACTTGCAGTAATGCATTTAAAGTTTCTGTACTATTAGCGATATTTATTTCCCTCCCATTGACAATTGTGTGAGTTTTTTTAGTTTATATTTATATAGGTAGGATAGTTGCTTTCTGTAAAACATTTTTGCAAATAAAATTCTGTTTCTGCTTCGTGCAATTCACTCCGAACAAATCACGCGATTTTGCTGCCATTGCACTTTTCACGCAAATTCCTTCCACTTTCGCTTTTATTCTTTCGATTTGTTTTCTCTCTGCTTGCCGTCTGCGTATGAGCGGTAAATTCTTTACTATTATACACGAAATAAAAGTTTTCATTCGAAAAATATTTATAATTATATTTTAAGCATCAATATTGTTAGATAAATGTCCTTTAATCCATTCTCTCTAAAGAATAACAACCACATAAACGTCGATATTATTAATGATTATTTAATTATGACATCAGAATCACACATTGCAAAAAAATAGGCCATCACTTGACATAACGCTATCTTTCTTTTACTGCAAATTATTCCTGCATACCGTTTTTAAACGTGTAAACATAACCATTTAGCTAGGGACGGATAACTATAGCATTATGATTAATAAGTAGTTTAATAGATTCATGAAATATCCTCTTCATTCGAAATTTAATCAGTCATAATGCAAATATTCATGTACATTTGCCAGATGTATGAGTCTTAAATTTTATGTTTCGAATCCGATGTTTTAAGATCTTATTTGAAAAAATTTTAGATACATATATTTCTATATAAAGTTTGCCTAAATATATTTAGTGTCGGAATTTTTCTTCAAAACAGCAGACCAATTACTTTGCTATTTGAGTTTAGAACCATTAAGCTTACTTATCATTGGTGCAACAGTATGTGCTTACATATGATGTACATCTTAAGAAAATGATATTTTTTTATTTGTCAGCAGAACGAGCAATTTAATTTCAGGCCGGTTTCACTTTGACACATTTGAAATGTTGCTGCGTCTTCATTTCTCATTAATAAAGACGAAATTAGGTATTGAAACATTGTCCAGATTTAGTTTTAAAGTACTTCACCACTGCACCAGTGGATAATTCCTTTACACTTACGTTGTGAAAACACTAGGTTTTACTAGTCAAAACTAAATTTTAAATTTAAGCTTGATTTTGTGAATGCAATCCCAAGGCATGTTTCACCAATCAGCTTTGTATAGGCATAACACTGCATATACAGCAATAAATGACTCATATACAAAGTAATGTGGCCCATTTTTCTTTCTTTACCAAAATACTGCAGTACATATCGAAAATAGTAATTAAAATAGCATTCCTTGGTATTTGTTATTAAATTATTCCTTCTTTAAATATGCATTCACATTCCTCGAGGATTCTGGTAGAACATGAACGTAATTAAGATACACCGACATTTTTTGTTTTTTTGTTATCTGATTAATAGCATTCGTAGGATTTATATTAAGTTACAAGGAATGCTCAAGTATTGTTTTGGTTGAAATTTTGAAACCCTATACTTCAAATAAATATTCCGGAACAAGATGATAATAAATGACTCAATTGTATGATATCGAGAGTTTTTGTGGATTTTTGAAACTTTTGTAAGGCAGCTAAGATCTAATAAACTGTTTCTAATCATTTTAGGATTTCTTCATAAATTCTTACCTTAGAAATTCTCAGAATCACAATGATCTTTCAGGATTCAAAAGAATTTTTACATGGATTTCAAAGTAATGCATTAATAGAAACTTATTTATTTATTGCTAAAAAGGAAGCTCTTCCGAATTTTGCAAGTGCTACGAATCTGTAAGCAGCTGTGTAGTAAATCTAAATATGTTTAGTTTGCAAACAATTTGTAACGCACATAAGCTTTGCGCAGCCAATTATTGTGCTGTAGACTTGCCCTACTCACCCTTCGGCAACCAATTCGAAACATGAATACAAAAGTCCACTACGTTTCAAAATATGAGCGTATTTGATGAATAAACGAAGTTTCTAGTAGTATATTGGCAATAAAAAACATCTCATTTGATTACAAATCCATTTACAATAAAGCTGTTTAACATGAAATTATTGTAACTGCAGGCTACCAGTTTTATCACTGATTGCTAGATAATAATTTAAATCATTCAGGAAATGAAAGCGGTTTTATCAGTTGTTATTACAACCTGTTCACGCCCGCTGTGTATTATTAGAGTTAATCATTTCAAAATTATTGACACTATACAACAATTTATTGTCTCCGCGTTCCTTTTTGCGATTCATAAATTGCCCTTCGCTCTAGCTCGAATTTCGTCTAAGGCATGTTGCAACGTCGATAGAAATCACTGATTACTACGTATTCATGTCATGTCGCGTGTCGTACGTGAACTTGGCGAAATGTAATTAAGACATCAAAACAGTATTTAACGCGTTGACCTAGAACCACGAAATCCACGATTTCAAAATTCATGAACCTTCCATGTTTGGAGGCTTTTCCAAATTTCTTCATGAAATAGCAAGTGAATATATTTTTCATGGCAGTAACTTTCTGTCCAATACCAATCCTATTCTATAAGTATGCTTCAAAATGTTTTGTCGTTTCATATCTCTTTGGAACCCAAACATCTGTTATGATATTTTATAATAAATGGCCATCCTTCTTTTGAATTGCTAGAAAAATGGTGTGGTATAATTTTCTTCCATCACTATAAGATTGTAGCTAAT
The DNA here is from genome assembly GCA_900660155.1 of Hofstenia miamia. Classification (NCBI taxonomy): domain Eukaryota; kingdom Metazoa; phylum Xenacoelomorpha; order Acoela; family Hofsteniidae; genus Hofstenia; species Hofstenia miamia. The sequence goes on from CABFPE010000298.1 coordinate 811,970, forward strand.
ATCTTAAAAATTGAATACATTAACAATGACCTTTTGTTTATGAGTTGTAGCCGCGTTCGACAAAACGTATCCCACTTCTAAGGGCTAATTCACGGCGAAGAAAGCCGGTTAAATACCTGAAACGTGTTCTTTCATTTTGTACTACGGTATTAAAATTTTTTTATTGAAATCTTAAATTTAAAGTCAAACAAAATTTCCTTTTCTTTTTAGAAAATTTTCCTCACGCTTATCTGTATCACTTTTCCTTAGCCGCACATATCTAGTTGTAGCGCAAGCTTTGTCCTGCAAAGTTCCCATCAATGCTATTGAACAGTTATTTCCATGATGAATTTCCCATCCCATGGGTTGAGAATGGTTATATCCTATGCAACGTTCCATGCACCATGAGAAAGTTGTTAAACGTGTTCACATTTTAGTAATTAGAAACTCGATTGCTTTTTGACAAGTAAACGCCCATATTTGTCATTCGACCAATCAGTTTTTAATGATTGGAACTTTTTAGAAATCATGTAAAAATGATAATTTGGAAATTGTATCCAAAAGGGAATGAGCTGTGATGGGAATGTAAAAGCGCTGCACATCAAGAAAAGGAAATTAACATCACGCAATTGCAACTGTTAATAGAGGAAGTGATAAAATTAACACAGGTGATAATACAAAAAGATGCCGCATTTTATCATTAGTCTTTTTCCGATTTTGTGCAATAATTTTTAATTTAATACAATTTGTTTCCAAATAATAAATTTTACTGAATTTTGGAAAATGTTTTCCACTCAATTAACATGCCATGTTCATGATGCCGTTATTTGGGGTGATGTGGAATTCTTCATTTATTTCAGTCTTCCAAATAGGACAACTTTATCTCCCATTCAAAGTACTTCTATACATTGCTTAGTAACACATTCCAAATATAACTTTTTATTTTTATATTATGCATGCTGCAACAGTTTGCTATGTTTCTTATGACCTGAGCAGAACTTGAAACCTGCTTAGCAAACAAGTTTATCTCTATCAACGGTATCGAAAAGAGCAAATCTAGTTAACTTTTATGGAGAAGGCACATCGTATACTAATCTATCCAACACATGAAACACAATGTACAAATGTACAACGTGTGTTAAAAGGCGTACTTTTCTTTTGTGTACTAGACCCATAAAAATACACTGATGCCGGTGTACAGATTTAATTGAATCATAATTTTATGAAATTTGATAAAATGCTAATGATATCCAAAATTGTTCAAGGTCTTATTGTGAAGTCTCCTCTCAAAGTCTCATCATCTTCCCAAGACTAGATGTTTGTAACAGCATTGTTTATACTCTTTGGACAAGGACTTGGCATACGTTTCAACTTAAGACTATAATTCTTTCGAGGTGTCGGGTTGATTCTTTTAAGCCTCATGCATAAGTGTAGTTCAAAACCAATAGTCAAGTGGAGAAAGATAAAGAAATCTTATGAGAGATGATCCTGCTACCAAAGCTTGCGGTTTCCCCGTTCATCACCTGTTTCCAATGTGAAGGAGCAACACCCTGTTGGAAGTAGAGGCTTTTAGCATTCACCTGTTATCTGATCTTTTGTAACACAGCAGTCTTACGCATGTGCAGGTAACTATCTAGTCACTGGTGATCAATTTTCAAACCAGGGGATGGTGAGGGTGCCTAGTACATTGCACTCCACGTCTACCTTAATATTCTCTGATGGAGAGAGCGTTTGAAGTGTTTTCGGTAACTTCTTCTCACTTGAACTCGTGATCTTACGGTACTGTATTTAAGAACAATCCAAGTTTCTTCCTTGCTGGAGAAAGTGAAATTGCTATTGTTTTTTCTTAGGTTTGGGCATGAAAGCCACTTTGTTTGACAAATGTGAATCAATATAGAACATTTTGTTGAATTTCTATATCGAGTTAGAATGATTTTTAACCTCATAATATCAAAGTAAACATTTCCATAGCATATAACATATTTTAAATAATGTTAAAATTTAGTTTGGTTCTTTGCTGTATAAAATTGGAGCATTTTCATGCTAATTGACTAAAAGTTGATTTACATTAAATGTTAAATTGTTTTGAGAATTTTTTTTTTCAGTTTTTATTTTGTGAAAATCACTCCTTGTTGTTGAGAAGAAAATGAATTTACTCATTTGTTTTACTGATATACTTTAAAGATTCCAATTAGTTTTTTCTAAATTTAGAAACACTTAAAATTTGCTTTTAAACATTAGAACTTGCAGAAAAAACTTTAAAGTTTAATTTGGTAAGAGTTACATTTTTTGAAGTAATAACCAATTCTAATGGGATTTGAAAATGTTCAGTTTTGACAATGTTTCCCATCAGAATCACATTTGGAAGCTTGATTTTAAATACTACATGCCTAAAATTCGGCTAAAGTCATGATTTGTGGCGCATAACTTGTTAGGGTTTATAATCCTAAAAATGGTGGGTTAATTTAAAGCAGTTTTTCACTAAATATTACTTTGCACAATTCATGTCATATTAGTTCTTTTATTTTTTATGCAGGCTCTTCCGATCAGCAATTGCTATTTTCAACCTTTAGTGTTGATAGACCTATATTGCTTATCATTAATACAGCACTACATCTCATATTGACTTTTAATGCCATAATTTAATAAAAAGCAGCTTAATCAATTTCTTTCTAAAAAATAAAATTTTAGAATTCGTTAGATAGTTAAAAAATTTAAATTTTAAAATTTTAGGTCTATACACTACATTGAGCATTTGCATCGAAACCGGGTCACTTTTTGTCTTTGTGTATCATCCATAATGGCTGTGAATATTTAATTAATCATCAATCGTACATTAAAGATAAGTTCACAATTAATAATTCATTTATAGACAAATGATTCGATATAGCTCTTCAATTCATATTGTTCGAAGGTGATTTCATTGTTATTTTCCTAACTAATTTCTTTTCTTATATTTTTATTTTAGCTAATTTGGTATTTAATGTGCTTTAGTCATTATTTTTCTCATATATAAATAGCATTCACTTTGTTGCTAAAAATATCCTTTGATTTCTACCATTTTTGCTAAGTGCTCTCGTAATTCAGTTTTAATTTATAATTCTTTTAATAAATGCTTTGCTGTGCTGAAAATACCAACCAAATTACTTTTTGCAAATTATGTTATTTGTAATTAGTACCGTTTTATTACGCTAGAGGGCGAACATTAAGCTTGAGATACACCATATTTTAAGCATGACCGAAAATATTTGAGAACATTTATTTACTTAGATTTTCATATCTAATTTCACTAAATATGCTACTGACACGTTTTTCATAAGGCTCAAATTCCTAAATAACGTTTTAGAATCATTAAATGTCGAAACCATACTTTTTAATTATCCAGATTTTTTATCAATATTTTATAGTTAATTGACTTTATGAATACTTTTATAATCAGGAGATACTGTTGAAGCTCTAGGTCGTTAATATCATGTTATTATTCATTGATTTTGATAGTATGCCCAATTTTATAATATCATCAAGAATACGTGCACTTTGAAATATTGAAATGGCAGAAGCTACAATTTATATAAAACATTAAAAAAGATAAGTATTCTTGGAATATAATGTTGCATAAAATGTGTATATACTACACCAAGTGGTGCTGCACTCGGAATGTATACTTATGTACAAATATGGTAATACGAATTTGTCTTACAACAAGATTTATTTTTATTTCAAATACAACTTTATCATGAGCACTTTATAGTCTTTAGTTATTTCATATTAAACTCTTTATCACCGCTATGAATGTATGAACATGAGTTGGCTATATAGCATAATTTGTAAGTTCCTTTAAATGTTTTCATTTTAATTGGAATTCTTGCCATATTAACGTGTTAACAGGCCTGAAACAGACGTTTTTAAGCATAAACAAAATTAACAAAATTGCTAATAGTAAATTAAATGTACTAATGTTTCAAAGTATTTCTTCAAAATACTTTGATGTAAATATAAATATGTTGTATTTAGTTAGTTAGAAAACGTATATTATTAAAATTGGATTAGCATAAAGAAATTATGTATCTGCATATAAATCGACCAATTTAACTTAAATGCGGTCATTTATATATGAACAGAAAAGAATGCATTGTTTTTTCTAAGGATGTATTTAACCTTTCCAGTCGAAAGTGTCTACTTCGGGTCAGATACAAGTGTATAGCTGATTAATGTCATGTTTTGAGTTGAACATTAAATTTAATTTATAATGTTGACTGTTTATTTATGCAACACCAGCAAACATTGCGTAAATGTTTTTTTCTTTACTAAAAATATACCATCCATTCATTCTAATAAAGAACTTTAAAAATTGTAATACATTTGAAATGTTACTTCAATTTTGGTGTTAATTACAACTCTCCAAGTTTTCGTATAGCTCACTATTAAAATCACAAGAAAATATCAGGAATATTTTGAAAAAATTACCGTTTTTCGTAGTTGTATCATTGTATGACATTCATCGCAACAATAACGGTAACCTCAATTAAAGCAAACAATTCTAAGTGAAACCTTTAAGATTATCACCTCAACATTAACTATGTTAAATAGTTCAGTTTTCACAACTGATGTATAAATACATTGAAATCAAATCAGTAGAATCATCTACTGTTTGATGTGAAAGGATTTGTCCATAATGGATTTATTCTACCTGGTAAAACTGTTAACAAGTCATTTCACTTGGAAATCTTGACACGTTTGCTAGACACAATGAAACAAATGCGCCTAGAGCTATGTCAAAGTGGAGAATTGTGTTTTCATCACGACAATGTTCCAGTGTACACCGCCTTAAGTGTGCGATTGTTTTTTACCATCCTTCCTATTCATAAGATCTCACTCCTTGAGATTCATTTTTTGTTGCTCCAAATGAATAACGCTTTCAAAGGAGGACGCTTTGTAGATATTAAAGTATAACTTGCCAGGAATTCTTGGACTGCTTTGAAAGGTTCGAAAACGTTTGCTTCAAATTGCGAATACCTTAAGAGTCATTAAACTAAAAATATGTAAACATTGATGAATAAAATTATATGAGAATATTAGGGTTATTTTTGGGTACTCGATTGTATAACTAGTACAATCTGCCAAAATCTTAGGTCTTCAGCCGCTATTGATTAAGAAATATTTGAATGGCTCTTTTTATAAGACTTTCTCGGTTCTTAGTTAAATAGGAACCTTTATTTTTATAATAATAAAAACCTTATTGCATCCAAATGTCAGTTTGGCATACAAAACTACAAAACTGGATAATTATTAAACCATTTTATTAAATAAATGAGTTGTCAAAGTTTTTTTGAATAAATTACAGATCGTGTTACAAATTCTTGAAGAAATAGTGATTGAACAGGACTATTAAAGTCTTTTAATGATGTTTATCTACAAATCATCTGGTACATTCAAATTTTGAGATTTCCTTTCTTTTCCAAACTTTTCCTTGCTTTACTCCAGTCCATAAATCTATTATTTCCATTTCTTTTTGAAAGTTATTCTTTTCCTTAGGGATTGCTTTTCTACAAACTTTATAACCTCTGATAAAACTTTACATTGACATGTATTTTTTACTTTATCAAATATCTGCCGATATTTACTAATTATCTACTATCTTCTATGAGGTTATATTTCAACGTACATATATACATAATGAAAATTTTTTGCATTTTTATTATGCAATCTATATCTCGATTTCAAATATTATGTATCCCAATACCTAGTCAGCAATCATAGGGAAAATCTATGGGAATTACAGCAATATTTGAAATTATTTGTTTTTAAAATTATGCACAATCATTTTCGAACCAGGATTGATTGTAACGAAACTTGAGTAGAGACCCAATTGATTCCACTAAGTTCCAACGCCCTATGAAAGAAAGGTTTTCTTTGATGTATGAAAGTCGCACCGAACATGCATTTGATTTTCGGTTAGTTTTTCCTGATCTGTGTTTGTAATTTAAATTAATTGTTTTTCTAAATTCAAAAATTTTTCATTTTTTAAAGAGTTAACACATTACTTTAATGTCAAGTTTTCGTTCGTTTACTTTTTAAATTGTGAAAAGTTAGTTTTTCGACACCTGGTTACATTCAAAGTGACAGGAACAAAAAGTTGCCTTAAATGTGTCCATGTACTTTTGATGTTTGTTCGGCACGAGTATCTTGCTTTCGGTTTAATTACAACATTGTTTGGTTGAATTCACTCTTTCTAAACTTCAAAGATAAGATAACGTGTCTATTCAGAGTTCAATTGTCCAATCCAAGAAAGCTAAGTTTCCCTTTCCAAACATCTTTTCGTGGGAAGAGCGCGCTCTGAGTAAGTTGGTTTCATTCATTAACGATTTATGCATTTTTTTTAATTAAATGGCTTTGTTTAACTGAAAAAAAAAACATCAGGGTAATCGAGAACCTTGCCAACCAGGTATTTCAAGTCCTGACCAAAAATTCCTGATCCTGGTCCCAGGAAGAAACTTTAGTAGAGAGTTTAAATACATACAAGGTTAATCAAAGAACGTAACTATTTAATTCTGAGGAAATCAAGATACTGAAAATAAATTGGCCATTTCCTGCCTTACTGCTGTTTTATCAAAGTCTGTACATTTACAAAACTTATTTAGCTATTATTTGTGTTGTAGGAATATTTAAACACGTGCTGCCAATTAATAAAGTAACAAGCTCTGCATATCGAATGCCTTAAAAGTTTCAAGTTACGATATCTCATACACATTAAAAGCAAACTTAATACTATAAAATATACACTTGGAATGAAATTGGCATGAAATATAACCTAAGTAAATCACATTAATTGAATTAGCTGACTTTCAGCTGCTTTGCAACCTTCGTAAATTGATTGGGGATATATCAATTGGAAATCCAGTTCATTCTTGAACATGATCCGCATTATTAAGACCTGGTTCGGTCCATACAGCTTTTTCTAGGTTCTTTGAAACAGCTGCATTTTTTGTCCTAAATTAAAAGTTTTTCATATCGTTTATCAATCAACCTTTATTTCAAACGATGCCAAAGTAGTAGATATTTATTTTAACATTTTTTTTAATATATTTAATATTGCAATCAACATTGTTTTTGGCTATTAAAATTTTCAATATTACGCCCAGTGCATGTACATTTTTGCTGTAACTAAGTGGAGCACGTAGCTCATTTCCGGCACCAATTAATACGTTTATGCTTTTCTTCGTAACACACCCTTCAATAAACTTATAATACAAAGTTGGAATTTCATTAACTATCTATATCTGGGCAGTCTGTGTTCAACTTACGGTCAATTTGGCCAGACTTTGCATAGCTATTGATTTCCTTATCACCACAGTCCGTAGACTTAAAATCGATATAATGGAAATGAACTGTATTCATTGGCGCATACATTCTCGACGAAATAATGGATATGACCTTAATTTCATCACCGAATTTCGAGAGTTCACTGATCGGTGAAATATTTCCATTACTCTGTGTTTACTTTAAGATATATTTCATGAAAGAGAAGTGTGAATTTCAAAAAGTTAATTATACATTATTTTCTATTTTCAATTTTTTCGATTTTTTTGTTATAAACCTGAATTTTATTATTTATTTATTTATTCGAGACATTTTTGTAAGTTTTTGGTAAAATATAATTTTTTAGCTGAATGTAAATCTCAGGGCTCCCAAAATCCAACTATGCAAATGCGTGGAGACCAACAGCAGGTTTTGGAAAAAATCGCGTTCATTATGAACAAGGTCAGAAAATGCAGTATTCACCGCATGAGGTCGCTCAAGCGTTCCAATTCTGATTTGGTCAAAAGCCGGAATGAAGATTCTTGTCATAAACGGCAAAGGTATTTTTGATCAAACATTGCACTTGTAGTCTATATACAAATTCATATTTCATTAATTGTGTAATAAATTATTGTTTTGTATTATTTTATGTTTTAATTAACAAAATCAAAGGTCAAATATCTTTTGTCTTACCATGTCCGCCGATTGTTTAATATCCTGCTCTTAACTATCTGAACGTTCTTGAATTTTAGCATTGCTTAAAATGCACCTACGGTTTGAGGTGGCCTGATTTCGTTGGTTCAAACTTAGAGCATTACTTATATATCTGGTTATGCTGGACATAGTTTGGCCAGTCTGATCATTATAGAGTAATTTTAGCTGTAAAGCCCCTAGTATACACTTTAATTTAGTGCATGATAGTCGTGAATGCACTTAGAAGTTAGAAACTTCTTAGGAAGTTTTAGGGAAATCCACCAGGGTCCAATAAATTTTACATGTAGTTTCACTTCGCTAGCCAGCATTGATTCAGTTCAAAATACTATTCAGTTTTTATTTAGATTTCATAATGTTCAAAGAGTGAACACCAATCAAAAATTGGATGAATATGACGATGGCCAATATCTCGTTTGCGATTTGTCCCCTGCTGATCGTGTTGGCATTATTAACAAGACACCAAGGTATCATTTCCATCGTTAGAGTTCTCTTTGTATGTCACACTATATGTAATAAATCGCATTTGTCAGTTACGGGGATAATCAAAACCATCGACATTCTCAATATATATATATATATATATATATTTCCCGCTTTTTGCTATGGAAAATGTAAAAACCTTACATTTGGTGGGAAACGGTCCGAAATTTCTAAGGCATTTAGCGAGAATCGCACTTTTCCCCAAAAAACCGATTTTTTGGCCGTTGCTCCCGCAGTATTCACTCGAACTTAAATATATTTACCATGTGGTAGGTAAATTACAGACACCCTACCCTGCAAAATTTCAAAGATTTATGTTTGGAAATGCGATCATGATGAGGTTTTTAAAAAACATTTAGCTGGAGATATACATATATCTATATATTTATATATATATAATGTCTACTCACTGTGTATTTAATTTTTTGCGACATTGAACTTAAAAAATAAGTAGGCGGCAGAGATTTTCTATTTTTGCGTCAGCTGCGTCACTATTTTAAATTTTTAATTAACGCAAAACACCATTGTTTTGAACAAACGCTAATTTGCATTGTGTTTTACTAAGAAGTTATTTCTGGATGAATGTATACTTTAATTTCTCTTTTGGGAAATGTTTCTAATTGCTTTGTATTGTTATTTTTACATATAAATTTACTGCGCCGTTTGTTTCAAACAGTTTCTCAAATTTCTCTAATGCCTAAGTTAATTAGTGGACAGCTGTACAGAAACAGATGGGAAAGTTTCTCTCAGCGTTATTGGGATCACTACACCAAGACGTAAGTCATTTATTGATTTATGCATTACATTGTCACTCATTTAATTCATTACTCTTTCGTGGATGTTGTAAAGTTGAAGAAATAGACAGGGATTTAAGATAAATGCTTTTTTTACGAATCAATCATTATAGTGACCATTTCTGTTGTAGCATATTGAAGAAGGCTCAATTGCAGAAATGGGCAATTGCTTTTAGGCTTCAATATATGATTCAATAGAAACGTTTGAGTTATTGAAGATATTCATTCATTAGCTTACCTAATTTTGTTCACTAATATACTTCCAAACATCAACTCTTTTGGATTTATTGAATACGAACGGTTTTCGTCTTCCACAATTTATGACACAATTATATTAACCATCGATATTTAAAGCAAAACCATTTATAACTATGTTTAATACATAAATAGACGCTATTCTTAGCCTCATATATATAATCAATTGCAAATATTTTTTATTGTAATCTCATCCAACTCAATTTTCTTGATCTTATTGAATACGTTTATTTTAATGTTGTTATAAATCAAATTGTACGATAATTCTCGAAATTAAATCTCAAATTGTTATTTAATTTTATTTCACGTTAGCAGTTCATCGTTTTTCAAATTAAGCCAGAATAAACAGTCTACCTGTTGGATTGGGCCAATTCACGTATTAACAGTGGCTAAGTAGGCTCGCGCTGCCAAAAACATGCTCGCTTACAACCCGGTCTATTTTCAAGAAGCGTTTATCTGAATTCTATTTTACACCATACATTAGATTATCTTTCTAATTTGTTTTCCTATCTATCTATGAGCAATCGTTGCCTAAGTTAAAACTGTTTTGTTTAGTTCCGAATCTTCAGCTCTTTGTTTCCTGAACGTTTACGAAATCAAATGCGCTACAGAAATTGCGCAGAAACATGTGACTGAAGTCATGCGAAAACATTCGATTGCTTTATCACATCTTTCTTCAGAAACGAAAACTTCCATGTAAGCATGTTTTTTGATATTAATGTAAATTCTATTACTCAAAATGTATGCAGTTATGAATTGGTTTCAAATTAATTTTTTTCTAGCATATTTTTTAACAATCTTTCTAAAAACCTCATCTTAAAATGTGAGTTAAACAAGTTGATCATTTTGGACTAAATTGGACTTTTATAACCATTCCATTAAGACCTTAGACAGAATTTGTGAAACAATGCTAAGGTCATCTGTTGTTGGAATGTTTGCTTAGAGGTTTTGCTGCACTTCCATATTGTTTTAGTTAGCCTTTGCACTGTAGAATATGTTTGCTAACATTCACTATTCAAGGTTTTCTCTACTGAAATCAAGGTAAGTACTTGCGATTCAGATGCGGGTGTGCACCTTAACACAGTTGCTAAGCATGCGATATTTAATTAGTTGTAGCCTCTGAAATTCCTTTTAATTCTATAAGTGCTGCGAACAACAATAATTTTATGCCTATTTTTGCATGATTTTCTCTGAAACAGTGTTGGAAGCGGGTTGCATATCTATTTTACTACTATCTCATCCCTTTAAAGAGTTTTCACTTTTCCGCTTCCAGCAGGTGTTGTAAAATTAGACATTTGCTTTTTAGTTGGCTGCAAAAGTTCAATGCTTTTATAACTAATTTGCCATGATTAATATGAATAAAAGGTAAGAACTTTTAAGAAAATTCATTTTCTCATTTTGTTGTAATTGCATGTCCATTCAAAGCTTCTATAGCCTTTATCACTTAATATTTAAAATAAATTTTTATTTTATGTACTGTTTGTTATCCTTATATTAGTGAATGTTCTTTATACTGTTAATCATTTTACGACATATTGAATGTATGGATTTTTTTTTATTATTCGTTCTTTAGAATTACGATTTTTAATTATGGGGCAACTACCTTGTTAATGTTCTATAAATATTGTATCATTGTATTTATAATTGCCATTTCCAGTTTTAAACGTGTGCTATTGCTTGAGGTACCTTTGAGATTTTATGGCCTAATCCAACGTGCAGGCCGGCCTATCGGTCGGCATCCGAGTTTCCAGATCTGCAGGTGTGAAGTTTCTTTATTATATTTCAAATTGAAATGAAATGAATGACATTAATTTGTCCTCTTCAAGGTTTGCCTAAACAATGTATAGCAATGAATTGCTACGATTTATAAGCATAAAATTTTTAAAATTTTATTGGAATTCATCAAGGTTGAGGTTTGTGACCCAACCTAAAGTGCTTCGAGTTCTGGTATTTACTACTCATACATCTAGTGGATAACATGGATTATTGATTACAATGACGTTTGCTGGAAGTATTGCGGGGCGAACCATGTGAAGGTGTGCAAAAGTTTTGATTATAATGCAAGAATATTACAAGCAGTCGCCTTTAGGGAGAAATATTTTCTTTTTTTACAAATTTTAACCACAAATCTGGGACTTGAATTACCTTATTTTCAGTGCCAAGCTCACATAATTTGACAATAATACACATCGCAATGGATATCAGATTATTCTGAAAAGCTGTTTTGTCATTTAACAGAAAAGTTCTTGATGACACATTTGAAACAAGATTTAAACAATTTTAGAAGTATATAGGTACAGCTTTCCTGGAATTTATTGCGGGAGGCATCGTTGCGGATAAGCGTAATAGTGTCAGGCCTATTGCATATTCGGATAAGGGAAGTAAACATTTGTATATTACCTCAAAATTATATTAGAAATTGGTCTGCCTTTTCCTTTTGGAAATTTAAATTCGCAAGTGGTGTTGATACGCTCATTTATGTCATTTTACTAGAAGCTTTGATACATGATATATAATGATTGCACAAAGACGAAACTGCATGTGGAAGACTTGTTTATTTAGCGATTTTGAAATAGCTGCTCCATAGGAATTGTAAATGAAATTAATGATAGACTTTTTCTGTTTTATCCTATTCGTGAAATTTGCTTCTTTCCAATTTTATTGTCGGTTTATCATTTATAAATAGTTCTGTAAATGTTTTTTAAAGCATGTGTGTGTCACTTAAGTTGCATATTTGTATACAAATGCTCCACTGAAAAAATTGCAAAACACGTTATTTTGCATTAATTCTCTTAATTATCACGTGATGCAATGTACATTTCTTCAATATCTACACCCTATCAACTGAGATAGTCGTAAGTGTATGCATTTTTTCGAATACTCTCATTTCTGCTAGGTAAAAAACTTTTGCCTTTCAGATTGCAGTAGTCCAATCTGAAGTTTTCGGAAGAAAAGTCTATATAAAACAAAAATTTTATCACTTTAGAACAAGGAGGTGCTTAGAATACGCTCGCTTGGGGCCTCCTTGAGAATTTAATAAAAAAGATTCACTTTTCCTCAAAATTGAAAACAATTTTCAAACAAGATATTGTATTAAAAACGTATTTCTGTTAAAATATTTTTAAACCCCGTTTCAAAAATCCTCAACGTAAACCTTGGTTTGGTCCATCAGACAACCTTTTGAAGATTCATCAGCAGAAGTAAATATATCATAATTTTTAACTGAGTTCCAAATTTTAGACATTGATGTTCTCAAGGATTTAATTTTGTGACTTTGTCTGTTAATTCAGTGAAGTTTTTGTGCATTAAAATTTGTCTGCTTGAAGTTTAATTTCTACAATGACTACCATATATTTGCAATACTTTTATAAAGGAATTAGTAATTCAATAGTGAAGTAATTTTTAAATTGAAGTTTTTCGTCATGCAACTGGTGTAAATTTATCAATTGTTTATGTTTTGAATTACAATCAGTTTTTTAGAATGCATGTAATGCTATTTGCATGCTATTTGAAATTTCCATGTGTGATAAGGATGTATTGGAATGTGGTCTGCTTTTAATATTCAATTGTGATCATATTAAAAGTTTTATGTTAGCATTCTTGCACACTTACCTCAAATGATTGTAGAAGTGGAAGCGCTAAGGTGTTAATCCACAATCCTATGTCTTCAAAATGTTCTCTGAGAAATTTTTTTGCAAATTGCATGATTCGTCATTTTAGTTGTATTAAACTCTTTGATTGCATTATTTTGCTTGACATTCTCAGCAACTTTACTTTGGTGCAACCGGTATCTGAATTTAGTGTAACAGTTTTAACTCTTCATTCCTTTTCTGTATACATGTACCCGCTTACAAAGTGTAGTGATGCGCGTATTTCTTTTTTTAGCAATGCCCTTGTTTGTTACTTTTATGAACAGTGCTTAAACACTTTTAAATTTATCATCAATTTAAAGTGTCTATCTTTGGATGAAATGTTTGTTACTTACAGAAAGTCATTCCGAAGTTTATCACTGAAAATTTTTTTCAACCCAAAGGTATTCTTCTTAAAAAGCTGAAGTTTCTATTTTGCTATCCCATAATTATTCAACAAAAATGTTTTTGAATTACGCGACACCCATGGCTGAAATCGAATGACAATTTCACAATAAATTTTTACTGTATAATAATTTCTTACTTGATAGAAAAGTAAAACCGCAGTTACCGGTAATTGTGTGAAATATTCGAATATAAATTCAAGAGGTTTCTTAGATTTAAAATGCTTAGTTAACGGTTTGATTCCCCAAATGTGCGTTTTCACAAAACCTTTTATATAATATAGTACTTCAAAGTCGAACCATGCTGAACGAAATATTCATTCCCATCTGAGCCGCGAAAAAGCTTAGTAATACCTATCTGTAACACTTTGCTTGTTCGGGCTTCTAGCTAATAGTGTTAGCTAGTTTCGCTATGTCTTAAACTAGGGCTGTAAACAAATCAATTAATCGGCCAATCCGTTTTTGAGATTTTGGTTTTACCTAACAGATTGCAAACGCAAATTACTAGTTTTACAAAAAATATGATGTGTCTACTATAATAGAGATAGCCTTATGTATCCATGCAAACAACCGAATGAAATAAAACTCAGCACTGTAATGAAATCTTGGAAAAACTAAGATCAGATTTTTCTGTAAAGAATTTGATAATTTTATACTATTTTTCATATTAAGTGAAGTACTTATCAGCTAATTTTCAAAATAACAGAATTCGACGGTGTTTTTTCAAATCGCTTTCCTAGAATATATTTGAATATAATCTGACCAAATTCTTCAATTGAAGCGACTTCATAAATCATATGTAGGACTTCTTGCTATGTTTAGGATACAGGCTCTAAGTGCACGGTTAGACTTGAGCTTTAGGAACCTTACAATTTGCGATGGTAGAGACGAAATTCTTCGTAAAATAATTAGTAAATGGCTTTGTGTTTAAACAATCAGTACATGAGTCCAACCTCTAATTCTCTTTTATCACCCTTCATATTGAATTTTATTGAATTTTTTAATATCAATTTTAAATTCTGTATTTTAGGAATATACCTTTACTAAAGAAACGTTCTTCTCCTAAACCTCCATCTTCAACTTCAGCTAAAGTTTTTGGGCAGCCTCTTTGTGAATTAGGAGATATGTATGGCGATGTAATGCCCAAATTAGTTAGAAACTGTTGCAGCGAAATATACCGAAGAGGTCTAAACAGTGAAGGAATTTTCCGACTCACTGCCAAACAAGTTAGCTACCATTCTCTTAAGAGTTCCATCAATGAAGGTCAAGGTATGTCATATTCTCATGTCTTGCCAACATTGTCACTTTATGTATATATATATATATATGTATATATATATATATCTATATATATATATACATAAAGCAACAATATATATATGTATATATATATATATATATTATATATATTTATTTATATATATTGTATATATATATATTGTATGTATATTTATATTATATATATATTTATGTATATATACAGTATATATATTGTATATATATATATATATATGCTCTCTATTCTATAGATATCGACTTCAATAATTTTGCTATTAAAGATATCGCTGTGATTCTAAAACAATTCGTGTCTGAAATACCGGATACGATCTGCACAAGGAAAGTATCCGATATTTTAATTTGCACATTTCGAGGTAAGACTTGATGTGCATTTTCTTTTCTAAAATTTTGTTTAGATGTTCCAAAAGAGAAGCGGCTGGAAGCTGTGAAAAGTGCAATTCTTTTGATGCCTGATGAAAATCGGCAACTTGTTCACAGCATGCTGCTTTTTCTTTCAGACATTTGTAAGCACCATAAAACTAACAGGGTAATTTTTCATTTTTTGTAAAACTATCTTATTTTTTCCTGTACATGTTTTAAGAAAGGACGTAAGTTATAGAAGCACAGAGGGCTTTTCAAATCCAGTCAGCAGTAGGTTCTTCTCCTCAACATCCAAAATGTTCTTTGTCACATGTGGTATTATTAAATTTGGTTCCTATTAGCATAAATTTTTCACAATTTTATTACTAACACTGTTTTTATAATTTTTCCAATATTTCCAAAAATAGGCAACTGTTAATAAAAGTTTGTTATTCGTTTGGTCGTTCCCAGTCCCAATTCCGTCACACTGTTATACCTCTATGAGACTAGTTGGTACCTCAGATCTTTTTTGAGGCTATTTATGAATATAATTTTATCAAGTTGTCACAATTTTGCAATAATCCATCTATTACATATTTTTTAGATGACCGAGTCAAACATCGGCATTGTGTTTGGTCCTAACTTTTTCTCCTCAGAAGGTCCTCCATTAAAGCCTTCATCCAACTTAAACAAGCAGGTTGAAAATAACTTCCGCGCCGGCGATGCAGTAGAATTCCTTATCTCCAATGTTAATGTCATTTTTAATGTAAGCATTTCTTATAAATACATAAATTGTCAAAACAATAATCGTTGAAAAGACATCCTTTTATAGAAAAAACATTGTTTTTTCAAGGCGTTTTAAACATGTTTTGTCTCCCTTGTTTAATGTATTTGAGTAAAACAATGCAAACTCGCCCAATGATGTTTCATTAAATAATGTTAACCGATACTGGAAATTTATTATAATGGTCATGCTTTCGAGTGTGAAGAATCATCGTTTTAACGTGTTTTAAGCAACATGTGCTGTTATATTCTACTGTTTAAATTACGAGTCTTGTAAGCTAATACTAGAGAAAAGCTATTCTTTGAAATTCGGTGCAAAACCAAATTAATCTCCGTGTTTTTGTAAAAAATTGAACGCTTGAAAGAAAGCCATCTTTGCAATTAAATAAATGAACATTTTTAGACAGTATATTGATTTTCCTACTATTATTGAAGATAATTTTCACAATACTCTCTTCCACATATTGATTTTGTTGCTATGCTTTATGCAATTAATGAGAATGCATTTGTAACTAGCACTTTAACCAAAAATGGTTTTTAACTATTTTAACTTACTCTTAAACTGTAGATCCTTTGCCGATGACTAACAATTTTTTTATTATATTATAAGCCAATATTGTAGGAACCTGCTTTTAAGTGTTTTATTTGATATATAATTTGCTTAGACATTAATCTTATTACTTGATATTCCAAATTCATACATGAAGCTGATGCAAGATTAAGACAAGATACGCTCTTAAAAATCATATTGCTAACCTCTATAAACAGCAGAATTAACTAACATATAAAAATTGTTTAGTAACTAAGTTGTCAGCTGTTTGGGAAGGACTTTTAAGTCTAAATCTTTATATTAAGCTATTGAAAACTTTAAATCCTTACAATAGTGCCGAAGACCACAACTACACTTTCGAGAGTGTGGCACATTATAATATATGTTTAAAAATATGATGCTTATTTAGGTAAATAATCACATATTGGACGAATGCCAGAAGTGCGCTCACAATGAAAAACGCCTTAAAAAACTAGACGAAATTTTCACCATTAATTACAAATCGAACTTTGAATCCGTGTTTAAAGAAGTGCTAAAGGTTTGTTATTTAACAATCGAAACATATTCAATTTTCAATTCTAGGTATATCCTGGTTGTCAAATTAGGTTAAAGCATAAAGTTTTAGTAAAACAACATTGGATAAACTGTGTATTTCTGTTAATTTTGACTGCTTTGTGGTTAATACAATAATAGAAATTTAGGAATTTCTCAAAACAAATTTGCTTAACATAATATTCCATTGCTCATGATTTTATTTTGATCCATTGCAGCTGACAAATGAAAAATTTGCTAACTGTTGCGCTACTATCAGTTGAGAAAGTCATTAAACAATAGCAGTTACTATTTTTTTCAAATGTACTTACTTCAAACAATCACATATATTTTTTGGTTTAATATGGTTAATATAACTTACTGATGGAGTTTTGTATGCCAATGTGAACCAGAGTTTGGAACAAGTGGTGTTGTCAGATTGTCAGAAATCCTTAATTTACTGGAGACATTTTTATGTGCTGTTAAAATTTCTTTTTCTGATAAGCTTTATTTAATGTCTTAAACTATTTCTTTATACAAAATTTCTATTGGCATTTCTGTCGATTATGTAAATCAAATGACCTTTAGGTATTGTCAAAAATTTATATGACGACTTTATTGTTTTTCAGAAAATAACATGTTGCCAAATAGCTCTAAATATTTCCTAAGAGTTCTTCTAAAAATCTTGGAAAATAATTGAAATGTGAGTGAGTTGGGTAGACATAACTACATTTGAAAAGGTTTACCAATATCTTTAGTGATTGGAACTTTGACTTCATCCAGTTAAGCTTATCGCGAATTTGAAGGAATGATTTCTTTTTTGAAGTTGCCTAGCGAATTGGAATTGATTGAATCTAGTGGTATGTGATGTCAAGTGTGTAGTGTTTCCCTTTAAGTTTTTGCATTGTTCTTGATGGTTTTTGCAAAAGATTTATTCATTGTTGCTTTTTGCTTTTAGTCGTTGAATTAATACGCAATGTCAAGGAGAATTGTGGTTTCCATTTTATGGCAATAATGAGGGAACGGTCACTGCTTTTCTCGTATATTAACTCAATTGTTCTCTTCTAGTCAAGTATAAAAACGAGCGCTCTTCATCAAGTGGTGGAAGTAATTTGTAATATTGAGCTTTTTGCTAATCTTTACAACCGATTTTCTATTTTTATACTTGTTCACCTTTAGTTTTATATTAGCAAAATATAAACACATACGCGCTGCTGTAGACTATTGCTGATAAATTCATTATTTTTAGATAAAATAAATTAAAAGTTATTTGCGTGAAGTTGATTTATACTGTATTCTATTCGGATCACCTGAAGATACTCAC
>CABFPE010000298.1:840916-929588 GCA_900660155.1 Hofstenia miamia
CAATGCCTATTGAAGAGGAAGGTTATCACCTTAACAAATCCGAGTTCAGAGACGCCATACGACTCCGCTACGATATAGATCCCAACGATTTGCCAACCACATGTGTCTGTGGCAAGGGATTTTCTGTGGCCCATGCATGGTTTGTTTCGAGGAGACACAACGAACTCAGGGATATGTTGGCAGAGGCAATGTCAGAAGTATGCATTGATGTATGTAAAGAACCGCATCTGACCCCTCTTTCTGGTGAAATACTGCCAAGTGGCACAATTACCTCTGATGGAGCTCGTCTGGATATCTCATCTGTTGGCTTCTGGACGTATGGTAGGCGTACATTCTTCGATGTGAGGGTGTTTAACTTGAGTGCTGCCACCAATGCTAACAGAAGCATCAGAGATAACTATGCCACACATGAGAATGAGAAGATTCGACACTACCAGCAGCGAGTTTTAGAAATTGAACACGCTTCCTTTACGCCTATGGTATTCAGCGCTACTGGTGGGGCATCACCTTTAACTCACAGAGCAATTAAGCAGCTCTTTCTTATTTCAGAGAGAAAGAATGCCGACCTCCCGACCACAATTAATTGGTTACGTAGTAAAATTAACTTCTCGCTTATCCGCAGCATGCTTCTATGTATCCGTGGATTGGAACACCTCATAGCGTCATCACATCAATTTCTATAAAAAGATCTCAATATCTCAATGCATACGTAGAATCGCAAGTTATAATCTCAAAATCTTCAATGGCCTGCTCTAAATCAATGGAGACCACTGAAAACGCATCATGATTTCTGCATGAGCCTTTTCACAATTTTTCCACTTTTGTACATTATTTCGTAATTTCATTGTTTTCAATTTTTAAAATTTTCAATAAATTTAAAAAAAAAACTTAATATATTCGAATTATATCTAGATGTCGTTAAAAAAAGTTGTCATTAGATGCATCAACATGAATATTGAAATGTCTACAAATCAGTATAGTTCAATCAAAGAGCCAACTGAATATGGAGTACAATAGAGAACAATAAGGAGAAACAAATTCTATTCAGATAAAAATGCAACCAAAGAAAAAATACTAGATATCTAAAGTAAGAATATTAAGCTTTCAAAATAAATCAGTGATGCTGTGGTGGAGGATTAGGGCCCAATTATATCAATTTCTTAATAAATAATACTCGAAGTATTATGGTCTAATATGTAGAACTGATATCAAATAAAATTTGATCGCCAAGGTTTCATTTGAAATCAATCTGGCTCTGACATCACTGGAATAGATTGATCACCAAAAACGAATAAATTTTCAAACATGATAAAACAAATGAGGGTAAATTATAATGATATTCAACGTTTTCTTGTTTGAATAGTAATGTGTGCTTGAGACTAATAATAAATAAATATTTGTATGCCGCCATATGCGAAAGGTCTCAGGGTGGTAAAATGCTTGAATTATATGTAAATCTGGCCTGATCTGGCCTGGAGAATGATTCATCCAAAGATGTTCCAGGAACCTAATTTTGAAAATTAATGTATTGAAGATAATCATCAATTGCAACTTTTTTAAAAAGTGAAATTTTGAATATTCCAAATTTACAATTAAGCATATCAAAGAAACAGACATTCCTTCTTTGTTGTTTATTCCAACACTAAACAGATTGGTGACCAATTAAATATCTATGCCTTTTTCCACATTTATAAAAAAATATTTATAACTATATTAAGAAATTTGGGAATTGTGAAGCATGAACACATCCATTCGTCTATTCTGACGTACACTTCTCAATTGCACAAATTTTTGTTTAAATCCTCACTTTCAATTCCTGAATTATTGCTGAACGAGTTTGAAAATCTTCAATTTAAAGTATCTCCACAAAAATTATTTACATGAGCTAAGGTGAGGCGATCGTGGAAGCCAATTGCTTTCAGTGTTCATTGATTTCTTTCTGCTCGGAATTTGTATTGCCAAGAATATGGAAGCCATCCAGCATGTGGACATGCACATTGTGATCTTATGTTACGGCCAGTGAGAATTACGGTACTAGACTTCGCCATGTCTACAAAATAATTCAGAAAAAAAGCTAATTTATTTTTATAATACATATATTTCCGTGTATGCACCTTTTGCTTATGAAATACAATGTGTATCACTCTTTGAATTTCAAAAAGGTCGTTTGGCTGCAGTATCATGTAGTATCAAATTGAGGAATTTACACAGTGTCAGTAACTATTGTATGCAGAAATATAAGTAACCTTAAGTCACAATCTTGTTTTTGTATGTTTCATTTAATAATTTTAATGGAAAATTGAATGCATTCTTTTTAATAAATAAAATACCTTTCTTTTCTTCAAGATAACTCGGAGAAATTCTATTTGCTTATATATACATCAATGTCGACAAATCTAGCCCAAAATAAAAATTCACTTTACAAATTAAAAGGTACCCTAAAGTGTGATAGAAGTAATGTACAAGTGGGCACGATACTGGAATTTCTAAATACCCGCATAAGAACACTAGAGCGGGATTCTCAACTTAGAAATTTAATTAAACTGTAAAAAGAGCAGTAAACGATAAAATAATTGGAACCTAGAGACCAGGAAAATATTTGACTAGAACTAAGGGGAAGGTTATCGGAGGAACATTGCTTCTCCTCATATTCCTGAATAGTGGGTAACAATTGAGTAAAAATAGCACATCTTTGAGCACGCGGTCCTCTACCTACGCTGAGATTAGGCTCTAAATTGATCATCAACTGCTCTTCGGGAGTCCATCGCTTCCACACTTCTCGTTCAAATTTAGTGAATGACTGTCGATTAGGATTGCCTGTTCGTGCAAAATTTGCCCAAAAGTGAAGTATTTTCCGATTAAGTTCTTTATCAGCTTTAGTAGATTTCTTATCATCCAAGAACGATCCGAAAACCCATTGACAATCAGCGCCATGAATCACTCCCATCCAAGGTGGCCATACCTTAAAACTATAGTGAAGGACACTAACTAAGGAAAATTAAAACTAAAAATTAAGTCAAATGATTACGCAGAAGAAATAACTAACTTATGCATCACATTTGGCTTTTTAAAATGGAGAACAAAACCATTAATCATAACAATAAAGCAGTTGATAAATTTAGCACACTTCTATATATGTATAAGAGTGAAAATCATAAATGTTTTCTTAATACGGTCACTAACATACTTTTGATCATGACCCTCTACAAATGTCAACAATTACCTAAAATAGCAGTATATGCAAACCTTCCTAATAAGTGCAGCCTATAAGACATTTCACATTTATTAAAAAAATTCAAACAAAAATACGAAAAATACTAACAAATAAATAATTAATATTTAAATAATACCTCAGCGTTAGCTCGGTGCGTGAGATGATACATATATATGCGCTGTTTCCGATCAAGCTTAGAATAAAAATGTGCAAACTCATTGACGGGACACAGGAAATTATGTTCGCCAGTCATTGCATCGACAGCGTCGGCTAGCATTTGTCCATTATCTGGATCATTCCAGTTTATATAGAATGAGCTAAATCAACGGAAGTTAGTGCTAAAATTGCGAGAAGAACCAAATAAAGCAATGCAGTCAAATTACAAATAATACCAATTGCTAAGGAATAACTTTAAAATATTGCGGCATTATTATTAATTAAATTCAAATTGTGAACTAACAAGGTTGCATAAAAATTGTGCTACCATAGGCAATGACTATCATGCTTAAGTTAAAGATTACATACATTCCATTGAACGATTTAAGGGTTGTTAATTGGATCCAGTGTTGAATTTATAATTAAAATTCGGGAGTATCGATCCCACCTAAGAGAGTACAGCTCAAGTAGGTCTCGTTTTCTGCACGATATAAAAAGTTTTAAGCTCGGCACGGCACAGATTTTCTAAAATATTGTTTTGGCACGAGACGTTTTCGCATGTGCTCCCAAGCACAGCTCACTTCAGTTTTTAACCTTTTAATCTAGCGCATTCTATATCAATTGGGTTTTACCACTAAAGAGAAAATATGAACCACAGATTTGCATATCAAACAATTTCCATTCTGTTGAAATGAAATGAATTAATCATCGATATTTTCATTACTATAACTATTCTCACAAATGAAACCAGACATGAGCAGAAACATTTGGTTCAACTCCATTGTATGCCCATTTTTAGGTTCCTTGCCAAAACATTACAAAAGTTGGGTATATTAGGAAACAATCCATTAGTTCTTACAGTAAAACAAGTATGTTTTTCCATGTAGAGCGCTTGGTTGCAGTATGTTTTGTTTAATTCAGTAGGAACTTTGATAATCTGACACAGGTTATTGAAGCTTTTGAAAGCCAGTAAAACCAATATATAAACCCTGCAATTCGAACTTTGTTTAGGAATCCTGAAATCAACCTCAAGATTACTTGCATCGTTTCTCGCAATGGAATGGTTTTATTATCTAAGAAGCTTCCAACAACAATTTGTCACCTAATGGAGCACAGAGCTATTTCTTTCGCAAATGCTAAACTGGACAACTTTCTAGAGGAAAACATCGTCATCAGTTCCTACAGTCAGGAAATAGCAAAATCTAGCAGGGAATTTCAAAAATGGGTCAAGACTATTTCTAGATGTATTACTAGATGTATTCTAGTCCCCATATTAGCTCTATCTGTTTCATTGAATATTTAGCCATGCTGATGCTTTGGGGGATAATTATTTTTCCCCAAAAGGGAATTACCCTTCATAATACTCCGTAGATTCTTCACTGTGTAAACGTCTCAATTTCGTGCCACTAGGAAGACCATGATAGGATTATGTCTATCAAATTGGATTGCATAAACATGATGCTTGCACTCACTCTATTAATATGAATGCGAATGATCGAATTTTGATTTTATTTCCAATCTGGAGAAGGGAATCCCCTTTAGATAAAGAAGTCAAAGTTAGATGAAGGACTACTTGGGAGTCCTGAAAAAATGAAAAGTATAAGGAAAAATCAGTTTGTTCTTATCCGATAAGAGGAATGTGTGCTCCTCATTTCCCATAATGCATTCGTCACCACCTACATACAGTTAGCCAATGTAATGATATTCACAGACGTTCACTTTGTTTTCGGTTAAACACAAACAGGTTGATTAATGGCAATTACATAAATAATAGATATACATTCAAGCAATGAGAATGACTAGGTTAGTGTGAAACAAAATAATAAAATATATAAAACATTTGAGATATTATCCTGAAAAAGTAACACGTGTATAGTTACATGTGCAAAAATTGAACTAAACTTCTATATCATAGAAGGCTCCTATTTATTGAATGAGTGTTGGTGAAACTGATTGCTCTCAGCTTCATTTCACTTTCTTTTTCTTATTGAAGTATGCTTACAATTGTCTTGTAAATAAAACAGTACTTAACTGATGTGCACAAGTACTTTCAAATGGCCATTTAACAAACTCAACAAATTTGCTGATTGCTGAAGGAACTTAAATTACATTTTGCTTTTGCCAATATTTTGTGATTTGCAATTAAGAAATATTAGGATTCTTGCATACAACAGTAAAATGAAATAATTGGAAAGCTGCTCGAACCACCTTTAACCCTTTGACAAATGAATAATAATTTATATAAATGTACATGATTTTCTGACCAAAGCCAATTGGTTCAGAAATACAAAAATAAAAAAATTTAGAGTCAGAGGTAAGCTGGGTTTAGATGTCTGCATAAATGAAACTTGGACTTACTATTATTCCTATTATCGTGACATATTGCAATAAACATTAGATTATTCACAAAAATAATTCTCAACTTTTTTTAAAACAAATGGTGCACTCTTTTTTGAGCCTTCGAATGACTGTGCATATTAATTAAATTATACATGTTGTTAAGAAAGCTGTAAAAAATAAAATTGAGAAAGGTAAATGCCTTTATTAGACATGCTTCAAGGCACTTCGTTTGACCGACAACTACAGAGACAATCATAGAAACATTGCAGGCATTTTTCGTTAAATATATTTTTTGCTATATATATACATATATATATATATAGAACAAGACTAACTATTTCTCTATTTACAACTGCGTTCGTTCCTTATATACAATAATTAACGAAAATATTTACAAATAACTAGTGAGAATAGCAGAATACAACAACAGCGGACTGACCGAATCCAATAATCCGGTACCTGCCGCCACAATATATATACTGAAAGAAATTTTAAAGCTTAGATCAAATAAGTGATTAGGTTGTACAATAACTCAATATTTTTGTTCTAAACTAATTATGAAAACAATAATTTTTCAGTTAATAGTCAAAGCAAAATTTACCCGATAGCTTCTCTTAAAGTTGAGGAAAATTGTGGGAATGAATAATTAAGAGCTAGGGAATAATTAGCCCGACTAATTTCATGTGGATGCATGCCTGCCTGAAACAACTCATTCATATAATAAAGCAGCCAATAACTTCCTTCATTTGCATTGGAGCCAAGAAGAAGTTCTGTATATTTCGTGTAGCCTCCCTAAAATTGAAAAGCTAATATTTCAAAAAAGCAATATTAAAGGCAGAAAGCAAATAGTTTAGAAATGTTAAGTTTTTTGCAAATTAGAAGGAAAATCAACTTGAATTACTTCTAGTCCACAATTTTAAACCCTTTATAACTAAACTATTAAAATAAGGGGAAATAGTTTATGAATTGTTACACCTCAAAAATTCACTGAGAATTTTATTTACAGAAATTGAAAATAAAATTATTAAGTGGAGATACTGCTATATTACTATAAAAATAACAGCTGCCATATGTACATGATTTGCAAAAAATCGTAACTACTAAACAATTTATTATGAGTGTTTATGTGTTAATAAAAATTCCTGTCAAGTAATTGAAATGGAATGTTGCAAATAAATTCCTAATATAAACGAATAAGAACTATTACCCTGCCAAAAGTAGTTAATCTTCAACGAAACAATTTAACAAAAAGCATTCATTTTTTGGATGTGTTAATATCAAACCATTCCATAAGAATGGTTTAAACAAGTCCTAAATTCGACCTCGAAAAAACTAATAAAGGAATGCTTTGAGACATTTTTCAACACTTGAGTCTGCCACATACCTTCAATTGGAAATAAAATTACATTCACACTACAAAAACTTTTATGGAATACAAGTAGCATAACCGCCGTTAATAACAAAACCCTCCACAGTTATAACTTAAATTTAAATGGTGCAAATTTCTAAAAGCAAAACAAATGGATTTAATTTGAATTTCTTACAGTAAATGAAACTAGGGCTGAGTCAAAAGACATCCTATCCTATCGTTTCATGCAATTCTTGGAAGTAAAAATGAATTTTCATTGTCTGCTGATTTTCCAAGGAAACAAATTTTCAAATGTTTGCGTAGTACTGCTAAATTGGTAAACACAAACCAAAGTTTTATCTTATTTAGAAAATGTATCCTGTCCTGTTTAGGACTGACTTTGGTCAAAATCAACTCCTGAATGAAATAGACAAAAGAAACAACGACTAAAACGAACAATTTGTACTTTTATTTAGAGGAATAAAACAATAATTATACATTTTATAAAACACCAGGAAATATCGGAAAATAGCAAAGTGTTAATTGAAATGAGATTGATTAAAAGTAAGAACGAGGGAAAATCAATGATGTCATTACTTCTAATCAGTGAAAGCAAGCGTGTGAGCAGGGAAACACTGAGCAAGCCATTAATACGAAATCGAATTAAATTTTAAGTTACACTTAGGATATTCCATCAACTATACTCACACCCAAATTTAAAAGTTTACAAAACATTGAAAAAATAAAAGCTACTTGAAATACTTGTTATATTTTAATTGAATTTTTGAGTTGTAAAGAAATTTGTCTCACATCAAGTCGAATGTTCTTTTTCAAATACTAATTTGAGGGATTTTATAAAAGTCGCACGACAAAAAATTTAAAGGTATTATAATTTTTTGTCTAGATATTACACATTTCGAAACCAATAAAAGAGGTATCTAAGCATTTCTTAGAGCACTAAAGTTCCAACCTACACTACCCACCAAAGAAGAAACCAAGAACTTGCTAGTTTTTAATAATACTTCAAACCCGGAGACTTTTGATCGCAAAGAATGTACCCCTTGCTCCCGGTCAGAATATAAGAGATATATGTGAGATGCTCAGGAATTGCAGTTTGATGAAAACTTTAATCTCCTATGTTTTTTGTAAGAGGAATTCTTCTAACATAAGTAGCAAAATAATATTTAGTAATACAAGTTGTAAACAGTACTGAACGAAAGCATAGTTCAGGTGGACAAACTATTACTGATCGCCGCTCATACATGGACACTGCCCACTTGAAAGAACTTTGATATATTACAACATCATTATTCAATGTGATAGTTAAATATATATTTCATGTTCACCGGAAGTTTAAGGGACACAAACTTAATCAATTAATCGAACTCCCTTTGCTACTTTCAACTATCTCAGAAGCCGAGAGTTCTTTATTTCTACATAATCATTCATGATATTTTCAATTAGAGACAAGTCAGAACTGTTCATAAGCACCTGAATAACTTGGGTGAAAATAACGAAAAACCACTCCAAAGTCTTTTTTGCTGCATGTGGAGTACATCACATTGCCGAAGTACCCATCATCCAATAGGATGCGAACCATTCGCATATGCCATTTTTTGACTCGCACTATAGTTTTGTAATCATTATTTTAATAACGGATGCCCGTCTGACTACCAAATTGTTATAGGTGCGTAAACATTTTTAACAAGTGCATGTGCAGAGATTTCAAAAATTTAAATCTATTTGATTCCAAAATAACCCAAATTTTCAAAAGGAAAACGACACTATCTTTTCTCATTTGATTTTGACTAAAATTCCTCAATGTTGGACAAACTTTTACAACTAAAACTTGGCAACTCCGGTTCTACTAATGAAATAATTGCAAGGCTAATGAAATTAAAAAATAAACTTTCAGGTGGATTTCTTCCGTTTTAAAGGCCATTAGAAATTTTCAATAAAAATGCCTAGTCCAATCAACTCATTAAGCCAACATTTTACAACCACGTATAATAATAATGGAAGATGCCTAATTGATTTGATGGAGTCAAAGTGTCAACTTATGTAATGCATCTATTTTGAGTTGTCTTTCCCTCAAACCGCTAGTTAATACAGGCAAAAAGAATAAGGCGCTAAGTACAATTACATTGACGTATAAAATTTAAACTTCCTAACTTATTAAAATCACAAGTAAATTGGCGAACCCAGATAGAAAAATAGCGACACATCAATTTTTACAAAATAAAACAAATAAGAAGGAAGCTGATAAGGCAAAAAAGTTTAAAACTTATTGCTATGTGCATGTATCTGCTCCAGCCATAAGAACATTTTTCATAGGTTTGCTCACATAGTCTTCGGATATGACCACATAGCTATGTGGGCTGTTTATATCTCTATTTAAATGAAAAATGTAGAAAGATTAAATGATTGTAAATCTAAATTTGGAGAGTAATTCTAACAAGACTGATATTTGTTCAATTGGAAATTGTATGTAAACATTTCATAGTCATTAGGAAAGAATTGATAAATTAAAATAAATGGCTTTGAAACAGTTTATTTAACATTTAAACAGAAAGACGTACGCTATCAAGCCAACTAATTTAAACAGACGCTTTTAACTGTCACTCGGATAATGACGTGATAACCAGTGGTTATTAAATGCCATCTGTGTCAATTTATTGATATTAAATTGAGATCACGTAATGTGGATGAGAAGTTTGTCTTTTAATGCAAATATCACCGAGATTAGTTTGTGAACACCTTTAATCCCTTCTATATCTAGATCAAGTACCCCAAACAGTTACATTACAAAATACGCCATTGACGCACAAGATTTCGTCACAATACTTTTACTTTTAATTGCGATAGATTTAATTAACAATTTTATATGCATATAAATACGCATTTTGCTTTGACAAACGCTTCTATTTATGACATCATTGTTGCTTACCTTTCATATAAATATGGACCTCTTGCACTTGATGCTTAGAAAATCAAGATTTACTGCTTTATTAGGCAGCATTTTTAAGAATTGTTGGAATGGGGGAGACATTCAGAACAGTAGTCAAAGTAATACTGCTAATTATACTTTAGGCACCCTTGAAGTGGAAAAATTATTTTAAATAATTAGGTGTTACTGTTTAAGGAATGACTTCAAATGGGACCAACTTATAAATAATATTGCATTAAATGCGTGTCAAAATTTAGGAATGATGAATATTTTGTTCAAAGCCCCACTTAAGGTAAAGCTTACTGCATACCTAACATTATGCCCACCAATTTTGAAGTATGCAAATGAAATCTAGGATCCATTTATGCAAAAACACGCTGCACAGTAGCAAAGAGTTCAAAGACAAGCCGTTAGGTATATCTGTAACATCAAATGACGAACAAAACATTTACATAAAAAAAATTTAAACTTACCAACATTAAAAGATCGCAGATGAATTTCTCGTTGTAAACTGATGCAGTTTATATTGAACAATGATGTGCACTCAGCTCTTGTTCAAAGCTTTAAGAAATTAAATCCCTGCAACTATTCTAATACAATAAAATCTGTCTCAGAAAATTTACCGCTATCACAACCAACTATGAAAATATAGCAATATTGACTACCTTTATTTCCTCAAAAAATGGGGTCCAAATTTTGCAAAAAACAACTAGAACTAAAACAAATGTTTTAATCGAAATACGAAGAGGCATTTAGAAACATTCAACATTGTGATAAGAATCAGCACTATTCTAAAAAAATTCTATGATGTTCAGAAATTGAAACATCGTACCATCAACAAATTTTTGTCAATAATGGCTTTAAAGGCATGTGGATTTAAACTCTTAAAATATTCCCAAAATTCAGAAGTTCGCGCCATTTGATGACAGCTTTAGCGAATATTTGAAAATTAAGCCTCATCAATTCAATATGCTAAATATAGAGTTTGCTAATATTAATGTTCATATCAGTTGTAATGATAAATAGCTATTAATATTGTAGTCACGTGATGCTATTATCTATTTGCATCCGAAACAATAATAAATCTGTAAATTTTAAACGTGATCAACAGCACACAAAACGATGACATCGCTTTTACTAAATGTCACTTCACTTGAAAACTTAATAATTTCATCAACTTTTGACATTGACTAGCGCTAAATTTACTGTAACAATATAGATACCATTCGCAATGTCCACATTTTCAAACACTTTACTCCTAGGCTATAGAAAATTCAGAAATACTAGAATATTTGCACATCTAAGGTTCAATGTTTTCCTCTGTTTTGGTGAAAATTTGCGATAACAAACACTCATGTGCCTGAAAAATATTGACGCCTTAAGCATTTTAAAGTGAAAATTTTGATTTAATTAAACAAAGGTTCAAATTCTTTTCATACCTAATGTTAAGACGGCCAAAGTTCTACGCATAGACGCAAAAATGTAACTTTTAATAAAACAGCATAATTTAATTGGTAAGACAGGGAGCTGCTCTAGACATGTCAATAAGTTTTTTCACCATTTTGACCCAGACAACCAATTTTGTGGCAGGAAGAGCGTAGAGAAAAATTTCACATTTAGATCACACCCTCGCAGATTTTGAGAAATTCTACACCTAAGGTTCAGTGGAAGCAACAATTAACATCCAATATTTTCATTTCTGTGAATAAAACTTCCAAATTTCACTGTGAGCAAAGTTGGAGTTCATGCAACCGACGAATTCAGACAACCCTTTTTGCTCTTGAATTATGAGCGTATAAAAAGGATTAAGGAAACCATAAATGGTCGCAAGAATTACTGGGTTATTTATAGCTATCGCTTGGTTATTAAATGGAAAAAGTTTTGTATTGTTCATGAGTTATGACCAAGAAAATTGGAATTGTTTCGGAAAGATTAGTAAAGTGGCAAAAGGGTGCAATACGTCTTTGCTTAGACTTGGAAACGAAAATCACCAGGTTTCATTACAACAAACAAATACACACTAAATTAACGTAAAAACTCTGAAACAAATATGAATTTAAGCATATATCTTAGAAGCATTAAACAACAAATGCCTTGTATAATTATAGGTTTGATTTTCACTTGAAAAAATGTTTTTTAAAATAAAGCTTTAACTAAATATTGTATTTGCATATTAACTTAAAAAATGCGTAATATTTTTATCAAATCCATTACCAATTTATTTCGGTATTCTATCCTGCCTTACAGATGTAAATGATGAGTCATCGAACTGTATTGTCCTGATATCATTTTTGATACATGACTGATTACTAAATTTATATTACATTCAGGCAATGAAGATAAGAAATGAATTGCAATTAACTCATGTCAGTTCAAAAAATTTGCAACACTAATACATAAACATCTCTGTCTCTATGTTCTTAATATCAGAGCAAGAAAAATTGCAGGTTATGATTATTTGAAAATTTTGGAAAATGTAAGAATGTTATTTATGTAATCATCAACTCAATAACAGTCCAAAACTATATCGTGTGAAATCTAACATTGAGTGTACGACATGTAAAGACCTCATTTTAAGGAAGTATGAAGACGTTCTAGAGCATATGATTGCAAAAATTCAAAGTAGCACATTGAATTGGAAGTAAAGGAGCAGCCAGTCATCCACCCGCTAAGGAACATACTGCTAAGTGTGCTACTCAAATTAAAAGCCAACTTACGCCAACTGCTAGAAAGTGAAAAAATTTAGGGATACTCGCTTAACACTTGATGGTAATAATTTGAACAAATACATCAAACATGAAGCACATTATCCACTAGAAATGGCAGAAATGCGGGCATTTTGCAATAGAAACATCCTACTGTGATCGAGCTCTCCAACTGCTACTGGCATATAGCTCTTACTTGTCCATCTTGCTTTTGACGTTCAATACCCCTTCAGCAAAATTCGGGTATCGCCTTCCTTTTGTACTAACTTCTGCTTGTGACAAAGGACAAAAAATAATCGAAAAGCTTCCTGCACATTCCCAATGTCATCGGCACTTCACTACATTTGAAAACGTTTCAAAAAAAGCAATCGAAAATATTTTCAAACTTAGTGGTGAAAAGCTCTAATTTCTGGTAAAATCCATCACGTACATGCTATATGTAATCGATGAAAACGGGTTTCACCCAGACTCCAAAAAAATTGCAGTCATCAATAACCCATCCAAATCTACGGGCAAGTAAGTTAATATGAGTACTTGGAATGATCAATTTCTTATCGCCACTCACACCCAAAATAACGACGCTAACATACAGCTCCGAGACACCTCTTGAAGAACACCCCGTTTGCATGGCAGCCAGAGCACGATGAAACAATCAGAATAATAAAGATAAGAACTGAAGAATCAATTCTAAGAGATTTTGATATAAGCAAGCCAGCATAAGTGATTTCAATTATCGTTCAAAACATTTCCCTAGTGAAACAAAAAGTAAATGATGATCAAGGTTTGAAAGCAAGAAGAAATAGCAATAGTTGGTATATTAAAAACAACTGTACTTATGGTTTTGTATAACCATCTTCATATGAACAAGGTCAGCCTAAGATGGGTTCCAAAACCTTTCTTCAATCCAGAAACAGCGTCGGATGGAATGTTGTCAAAAGTTTTTGGATGCCTGTAAAGTAAATAAAAATGCATTTATACAATTAATTGTAACTGGAGACAAAACTATTGTAATCTACTATGATCCGTTGTCTAAAAGAGAATCGATGAAAAGGTGTCATCCAGGAACGGCACACAAAAAGGCCAGGATTTGAAAGGAATCTTATTGTTTGATTTCAAAGAAAAATGCAGAGATAAATGATGAATATCATGCTTCTTTATTAGATAAATTAAAAATCTCTATCAAAGAAAAGCGTAGCGGGAAGCTTACTAGAGGAGTGCGTTTTCTTCATGACAATGCTCAAATTCACAAGTTGCAATTGCAAAGAGGTTCATTCTTGATTGCGGTTTCTTAGGATTGAAGCATCCATTCCAATAGTCCAGACCTGCCCCTCTGGGGCTTTTATTCTCCAAACTCAAATCCCAATCCGACATGAGAGGGAAAAAATTTTCAAGTGATGATAAAGTCAAGTCAGCAGCTTTTAGTATTCCCAGTGAACTATTTTTACATAGGCATTAAATTCCATATTTCAAGATCTGATAAGTCCGTAAATCTTATAGAAGCCTTTAATGAAAAGTAATAAAGTTAAGAAAAAAAAATACAAAAACTAAAGTACAAAGGCGGAGAACTTTTGAATCTTCCCTCGTTGATACGTTCGTTGCAAAGAACTCATGCGTCCAAAAGAAAGTTCATCCTTTCAATTGGAATTGGCATAGCAGAAATAGATGGTGAAAATTTCTTAGTAACAATTGATTACTGCTCAAAATTCATAAATACAGAATCCCAACTAAATTCTCAACTCGAAAACCTATACCGGTGACAATCGGGATACAACTTGGTTTTAGATTTTTCCTCGATACCCACATTCAAACGAATTGGCAGTAAAAACTGTATCCATCCTTAAAATAATTTACAAACAATGCGCAGCATCACTAATGGACTGCTTGGCTGCAATAACACACCGTTGCAAGACACAGTATTCTGCTGAAAAATTGATGTACAACAGCGATTTGCAGCCTGATGTGCTAACAATTCAAAAGGTTAGAAATCCCTCATCCAGAGAAATAGAAAAATGACTAGCCTCAATATTAGTAAGTCCCAAAAACAACCACTACTATAAGAAGAGTTGCAAAGCACTGGATCATATTTTGGATGGCAACAGAGTATTTGTAATTAACCTAAACAAAATTACACTGGTCATTCCAAATACGGGCGAGCGGCGATAATACGTCCTGAAATCAGCCAGAGGTGCAGAGATTCGACAAAAAATATGCCATAGGTCAAGGTTTGATGCCAGCACGATTGCACATGATAAACTGGAAAGTTAAGAATCAGATGATGCGAAATGGCAGAAAAGACTATAGATATGCACCTATGTGTCAAAGGCCTCAATCTTATACATGCAGAATGGGTCAAGAGAATAGTCTAAGGGAAGAACACTGTATCAAGGATAGGTGTGTAGTGAGAACGCGGAAATTTGAATAGTGGGGAAATGTTTCACAGCTTGAAGATTAAAACTCTGAATCAGACTTCAAAAATTCCTAAGAGGAGATATAACGCAGTGTGGTACACACAACCGGCAATATAAGACAGATCCGGTGGTACATGCCTTCACGTATAGACAACCGCTGATGCCCTACTGTAGGGCAATGAGGACCTGCCAAAGTTATATCATAAATATGGTGCTAATCTTAATAACTTTATCAATAGACTTGTAAACTTCAATATAGTAATGGCTTTATTATTTTGAAATCTTTAGATAAAAGTACTTTTGTTCTCATTTAAATAAGCAATTTTCATCAAAATCAAATTGCGCATGCTATAGATTATGGCATTAAAATTGGGTGAAGATGAAAACTACTTGGTTATAGTTGCCATTTACGGCGCAACGAACCCTGACTTTGCACACAGCGCGTCAGAAACGCATTTATGTGGCATATTTTACAGAAACGAAAATTGTTGAGATTACTTGTTCTTGCCATGGGCTGTAAACAACCTGAACAGGAATGGCAAGAATCAGATTTTTCATTGAAAAATGGTAATATTTTCATCTGCTTCAGGCTCAAATATTCATCATAACAGAGCACTTTTACCAATAGATGTGCCAATAGTAAACGTCAAATGTTGAATATTATTGCTTTAAGATATGATCTCATCATGAGAGTTTGATCCTGCCCATCCCAATTTGAAAAGCTCCTCTGATTGTTTTACTCTTATAATATTGGAATTATCTAATAATTGCATAATCATTAACAAAAATTTTGGACCAAATACGTTTATATCAATTTTTTGGACATAAATCAATTTTGGACAATAATTCAATATACGCTTTACATTAAAACTAAAGGCACAAACCGTTTTGTCCACATTTACAAGATCTTCTCAAAGCCTATTAGGAAATTAGAGAATCCTTGGACACATCTATGGGAATGTCTGCTTCTCTTAAGATGAAACTATTCTCTATACAGTGGCGTTTTCGGATTTTAGGCATCTTCATTATTTAGTGAATTAAAGTTATGAAGGTTTATAAAATTATTATTGATACTGACAAATTTTAAAAAAATAACTGGGTAATTTAAGGTTAAAGTACTGACTATCAAATCGAATCAATGTTACAAACAATTCGTTCCAATATGTAATGAAGCAAACNGGGTGAAGATGAAAACTACTTGGTTATAGTTGCCATTTACGGCGCAACGAACCCTGACTTTGCACACAGCGCGTCAGAAACGCATTTATGTGGCATATTTTACAGAAACGAAAATTGTTGAGATTACTTGTTCTTGCCATGGGCTGTAAACAACCTGAACAGGAATGGCAAGAATCAGATTTTTCATTGAAAAATGGTAATATTTTCATCTGCTTCAGGCTCAAATATTCATCATAACAGAGCACTTTTACCAATAGATGTGCCAATAGTAAACGTCAAATGTTGAATATTATTGCTTTAAGATATGATCTCATCATGAGAGTTTGATCCTGCCCATCCCAATTTGAAAAGCTCCTCTGATTGTTTTACTCTTATAATATTGGAATTATCTAATAATTGCATAATCATTAACAAAAATTTTGGACCAAATACGTTTATATCAATTTTTTGGACATAAATCAATTTTGGACAATAATTCAATATACGCTTTACATTAAAACTAAAGGCACAAACCGTTTTGTCCACATTTACAAGATCTTCTCAAAGCCTATTAGGAAATTAGAGAATCCTTGGACACATCTATGGGAATGTCTGCTTCTCTTAAGATGAAACTATTCTCTATACAGTGGCGTTTTCGGATTTTAGGCATCTTCATTATTTAGTGAATTAAAGTTATGAAGGTTTATAAAATTATTATTGATACTGACAAATTTTAAAAAAATAACTGGGTAATTTAAGGTTAAAGTACTGACTATCAAATCGAATCAATGTTACAAACAATTCGTTCCAATATGTAATGAAGCAAACCTTGCATTAATATTCAACGAATAAATAGAGTTCAATATTAAATTTTGCATTTTATTAGCAGCCCATCTGCATTAATATTTATTTTTACCAAAACTGCTTCAACACAAATGGTGTAATTTAAAATGCAGAAAAATTTGCTATAGTCTATGCCATATATATATACATATATATACATATACATACATATACATACATATACATACATATACATACATATACATACATATACATACATATACATACATATACATATATATCAGCTTGAAGGTTTTAGAATAGAATGCCAGTTTAGAGCTTAAAAATGTGCTAGTGACATTTTAAATTTAAGCACCTCATTAAAAAACTTGTACACTAAACCTTTAATGGGTTTCCATAATAGAATTATATTAATGAAACTTTCTAACAGTTTCATTGGGTTACTTCGACAAGGATGAAGGGACTGTTTGTAAAGACAGATTGAAACTAATCCTTATATAAAAGAGGAAATAAACATAATTCTAAAACTGACGTCAGCTCTGGCGTTACAAGAAACATTTACAGTTACCAGTGCTGATCTAATCTCGAGCCACTGCTGAGAAAGGAGTGCTGACGGTCATTTCTTGATTGTAAGGCATAAACAAATTACAGGTACTGCTAGGAATATTTAATACCTTACCGTTCACATTGTTTATTTAAGTCAGTAAAAATTTCTTTATAGAAATCCGCAATAATTCCAAACAAAACTCTAAATATGAACGAATTGTATGGATTGCATGCTTAGTACAGAGTAAATACATATAATATGTGTATATTTTTCCTTAAAAAATTTCTGAATATGTCTTGATTCAATGAATTATTGATATGTGCTCGTTAACACCAGAGTTGTAAATGTGATCGGGTCGCCGGTTCAGGGAATTGTTCACCGTTCAGCTTGGTCACATTTAGTTAATAAATAAGTGAATGAAATAAATTTACACAAAGGGGTTCAAAAGTTCAAGAATGCTATGCGTGACCTAAATAGCATAATTGCTGAGAAGTTTTTTATCCCATCAAAACAAGTTGATTTTCGGATGTTTTATGTAAGAGGGCCATACGAATCCAAAATATAATGTGGTTAGGTAATAATTTCTATTGTAAAATACCGGCTGTTGAGAGTAATGACCAAAAAACGATATTTGAAGCATGAAGGGTAGGATATTCTACATAAGAATAATTCAATTGAGAAATATAATTTACCCACTCCACATAAAGAGCCAACTTTGAAATTATTTTTTTAAAAAAATTTAGTGGCCTACAAGAAATCTCAACATGTACCCCTGCCCTGCAGTGGAATTCGAATTAAAATATAAGAAAAATTCAGATTCTGATTTGAGTTCGTATATTCGCCAGGCCCGATTTGTAACAGGGTTAATATTAAGTTAATGTTAATTGGAAACTCGATTTAAATCCAAGACGATGATTTTCGCTAAAAATCGGATAGGGTTACTTTAAAAAATTTAATAAATGTGTACAAATAAAAGAATATTTCACAGNATACATATACATACATATACATACATATACATACATATATATATATATCAGCTTGAAGGTTTTAGAATAGAATGCCAGTTTAGAGCTTAAAAATGTGCTAGTGACATTTTAAATTTAAGCACCTCATTAAAAAACTTGTACACTAAACCTTTAATGGGTTTCCATAATAGAATTATATTAATGAAACTTTCTAACAGTTTCATTGGGTTACTTCGACAAGGATGAAGGGACTGTTTGTAAAGACAGATTGAAACTAATCCTTATATAAAAGAGGAAATAAACATAATTCTAAAACTGACGTCAGCTCTGGCGTTACAAGAAACATTTACAGTTACCAGTGCTGATCTAATCTCGAGCCACTGCTGAGAAAGGAGTGCTGACGGTCATTTCTTGATTGTAAGGCATAAACAAATTACAGGTACTGCTAGGAATATTTAATACCTTACCGTTCACATTGTTTATTTAAGTCAGTAAAAATTTCTTTATAGAAATCCGCAATAATTCCAAACAAAACTCTAAATATGAACGAATTGTATGGATTGCATGCTTAGTACGATGATTTTCGCTAAAAATCGGATAGGGTTACTTTAAAAAATTTAATAAATGTGTACAAATAAAAGAATATTTCACAGACTGATATAAATTGAGGAATTTTGGAATTTGCTAGCATTCTTGCTTCATAAATATTAGGATGTTAGATTTATATTTTACTTCTTAAATGAGAAATATTTGAACCTTGCTCTTAAAATGAATTTACGTCTCTATGATGAGCGGAACTACTAGAATGTTAGTGAAAACCAGCGTGATTTGCTGGTTCACATCAACGTCTACTGAACCATGATGCTTTAATTGAAAGTTTTCAATTCTAAAATACTGATAAAATCGTGTCATCGGGTCTGCTAGTTTAAAATTTTAACTTGCCTCGATGGATCACCGGGTCTAATGCTGCCAAAGGCGGCATTTCTTGACCCGGTTGCAACACTGGTTAATATCCCATTTAAAGAATCTACAACAGAAAATTTTTCATTTAGAGATAATAATTTATGAAATTGAGCTAAAAAAATACAGAATACCGTAACTAATCATCTATATCGCAGATCTGCAAACAACCTGGCTCGCTAAAAATATTGTTTCCAAAGTTCTGGTTTGTGCTACAAAAAACGAGCACCCCACAGCTCTCATATAACCATGATAATTAATGTGCAAATCAGAATGCATGTAAAATATGTGAAACAATTGCTTAAAAATTGAAACTACCTTACCTCTAATAAGAACCGTGCATCTTCTACAATAATATGTCCATCAATGATAGGAGCTACAGGAAAAGGTAGGTATCTAGGCGGATATGTTTCCATAAAAAGTTCGCCGTCCACAATGGATATCTGCATTGTGTCAACAGAACGTAGACATTGTGCTATGCGGCTACCTGATTCTGCCTCTAAAACAACACATTATCATGCTGCGAATAATCTATGAAAAGAGGCCTATAAATAACCTTCATGACAATATGCAGTTTTTAAATTTTAACAGAATGCAAAAATGTAGTTCCGAAGAATTACATATAAGATGTTTTTTAAAATACAATTAATAAATAGTAAACAACATATGAACGAAAATTTCACTAAATAACAAAGTATCCTATATGATTCAGTGAAATTCTTGTGAAAAAGTAAATGTTGCATTTTGAATGCAAATCCTTCAATTCAGTATATATAATTTGGCCTTCAAGAAAACAAAAGTTTTAGTGTTGTAAAGATGCGAGAGTATTCTCCATTACATTACATTATCATAGCAAACTTTTAGACTGGAATCAATCTGTTCGAGGTAGAAGACAAAGACTTATCAATGACCGTTCTAACTGGATATCAAAATTAGAGGTGGCAGTCAGGGTACTGGTCTTGGTCCTTTTTGGAATGCTAAATCAAAATCGTTTGATGCTACTCAGGATTATAGCAGGCCGGTTTTGTACGTAGATGATACAAAGGTCGTTGTCCCTTGTTTGCTTGACCATGTTCAGCGGGATCGTCCACCTGCTCAAATCGAGGACTTTAAAAACCTCAGGAAAATTCAATTTTTTGAATAATGTGTATAAATAAAAATGGGCATTACAGCGTTATAGCATCTCTGAAATTCCAAAAGAGGAGGATGAGGCTTCCTACGAACGTATCAGAGATACCGATAACGCCGGCCGTTTACTTCTTGTTCAAAATTTTTCTACTCGCTCTGGCAAAA
Organism: Hofstenia miamia; assembly: GCA_900660155.1. Classification (NCBI taxonomy): domain Eukaryota; kingdom Metazoa; phylum Xenacoelomorpha; order Acoela; family Hofsteniidae; genus Hofstenia; species Hofstenia miamia. The sequence continues at coordinate 861,765 of CABFPE010000298.1, forward strand.
TGATTTTACCCGCAATTTATCCTCAAAGGTTTCGTCAAGTTTTTCATTTTAGAAAAATCTTTAAGTATCCGGATTTTTAAAGTTTGTTTTTAGTGTAAAACCTGTATTTAGTTTATTGCAATAAAATTATTCTTATTCTTCTGATCCGTCTAAGAAATAGCATGCTACCTCAAAAGTCTTAAAAAATCGAGACATTTAAAAAATTTAAAATGTATTTGGTACCTGGTCATATTTTCCACGATTTGTTAAATTTAGTATCTGAAAAATTATGCTAGGAAAAATAAATAAATAAAAATTCCGCACAACTTCACTTAGTATTAATTCGTTCACAAATAATTTGAAATCGAGCAGATTTAAAATTAAGATTATAAAATATATTTTCAACCCTCAGAAGACTGCTTATTCGAAACACCCTTGCCGAATAGATTTTTGATAATATACGAGCTCATATTACAAGACGTTTTTGCTTGTCTATGGTTGTTATTTTCTTGCTATGGTAGATGGCAACTATAGGATATCCAGAATGCGTAGACCTCAAATTCGCTTTTGAACAGTTCTATTTTCAATTTCAGCAATAAGCCTTAGAACATCAAATACAAACCTATGTTTACATTTTATTGCCGTTAGGAAAATTTTATTTTATTCTTGCAAGCAAATTATTGTATAATTTATATTGTTTACAAGAAGATTCATATTACTCAGACTTTAAAAAAATAAGTACAAAAGAAAGTTGTGCAAATTGTAGTTTGCTAGGTATTAAAGATCAAAGCCAAACATTTATAGTTGCGGTGTGTGCCATATAGAAAACAGCAAAAGCGAAATTTAAGCAGTGAAAGTCGAATTTTAATCATTTTATGATAAATTTCTTGTATTTAAAGGGCATTTAATTCATTCGGTCAACTTCAAGACAACGATGCTCCTTGTTAACCTCTATTTACCTACTCGAAAAACTTAAAGATGCTGTTTGAGAAAAAAACTTTTCCCACCCACCGTTTATACTGTAACTTAAAACCTCAAACTAAAGAAGATCAAGTAAATTCCCTGAGGAAATGGGAGATCTAAGACAGGTTAAATTCTAGATCCACAATCCAAATTTCCGAAAAAAATATTCTAGTTGTAGAAAACAATTTATTTCGAATTTCAAGCATCATTGCAAATTCAAATTCGGTATACTACACCAAAAGTAATAACCTTATTATTTTTTAACTACAAAGCGCATTTCAACAATCACTACATGTATGTGCTTTTATTTGAAATAGGATGAAGGAGGGATGAAAGGGGCTAAACGAAAATTGACATGATAAGACAAGAAACACTTACTGATTTTGCGATTTGACAAGCCTCGACCCGATTAATTTATGAAATTTAAAGTACAGTTTAACCTAAGAACTTAGATTAAATTTGGTATGTCGTAATGTAATACAAAAATTTGTAATTCTTTTATGAAAAAGAAATGACTTAATTTAAAAGAATTTACATTCCAAATATTATAAAAAGTTATTTGTTATACTCTTCTTAGCAAGAAAATTCTAAATATGCAACTACAAATTTGAAAAACTGACATACGTACGTGAAAGACCAGCTGGAGATTCACACTGAAGTTTAGAAGCAAACGATTTTGATCGCCTTAGCATTTCCTTTTGCGAAAACCGTGCCCAAACCGCAGTTGGTGAACCAGATTGTAGAATGGCTCGTTTAAAGAGGCCTTGAGAAATTGGAGACAATAAATGATATCCCACACTAGCGGCCCCCGCACTTTCACCAAATATGGTGACCTGATCAGGATTGCCACCGAATTCTAAAGAAAAATCATGCAATACTCGAACTCTAAGTCAACCAAGTATAACATACTATTTAAAGAAATATTGTTTAATCATAACTAAATGATATCTTGTTATTATTACTCGATTTGGTACAAAAATAAACTTGAGAATTTCCTATAGCGAAAAATAATATCTTTAAAAGTTACAAAAAATTTAGTTTTTCTGTAAATAGAACATTATTTTCACGTAAAAAATACAAGATATTGATGACAATGAAAATACAAAATTTTGTGTTGTTTCGCACCGATGCAATTAGCATCTATGAAATATCTTTTTAGATTTAACTATTAAAATTTTTCATTTTATATTTTCGACAACGGTAATACGAGAATGGAATTTTCGCACTTTACAACAATGGGATTCTAAATTTGAGAATAGCGAAATATAGATATCGCATCACATATTTAGTCAAATATAGAATCGTAGATGCTCTTGGTCAGGGTTTCAAAGTTTAATGAAATTTAAATGCCTTTAAAACTTTGATTTAAAAATTTTAAAGTTTGAAAATTTAATTTCAAGTTGACCTTAAAGAAATAATTCTTAAATACGAAAATGCATATTTATTAGCCTGTAAGATGTTATTAAATATACAATTAGGTAGGCTCAAAACCACATGCGCAGATATTATACCTATATTTATAGTCACAATGGGGAGTATATATTAGAAAATTGTTCAAACATACATGGCCCATTCTCTTTTCAAAAAAGAAAATAAGATTATTGTACATATAACATATTAAATTAGTAGTAAATGCCCTGCATTTTTATAAATATTGAAATTGCTCATTTAAATATTCAAGAGAAATCAGTAAAACAACAAAGTAAATGTTCTAATAATAGTCACAAAGTCCGCAAAATGTGTTCACTGTTAGCTTAATTACCAAAAATTCTAGGTGAACAAGTCCCAGAGTTTTATTTAAGTGAATGAATTTATAAAGCCATTATTCCAGCCTGTCGCTATTCCTTTACAATATTTAACAACATTATTTATATAATAATAATACGCTGGAATCAATAATTCTAAATTTTTTACATAAAATTTTACAAAAAAATAATATTGGGAAAAACTTTGCCCCTTGGGTTTCAAAATTTGATTTGAAATTTTAACATTGAAATTTTTCATAATTTGATCTGAAGATTTGGAATTGTTGAAAAACATTTGAAAATTTGAATTTGATTTAAAAACCATGTTCGGTTGATTAAACGTGTTGCTTTTAGTGAGTGAAGGGGTCTTTTTACGCAACGGGTCAGCTTTAGTTACTGATGTGCTACTCACGTTTTTAAATAATACCATTAAAAGTATTGTGGTTGACATATTTGGATAACGCACAGACGAACTATTTTGAATATTTTGACGTTCACAGTATTATTATATATCGAGCAATGATCGCTAATATATTTAAAGACAAGAATTTGGTATTTCTAAAAACAAACTTGTTTCTAAAACATAAAATATACTGCGCAGTGTAAAAGTTTTAATTAGGTTAACGTAATTCATACTCAAATTTTTTTGCTAATAACTAAGATTTTTAAAAAAAAATTATAAAAATCACACCAAATTAAATCCGGAGTAGTTCTTGTCATATTGTATTGCATTGATTAGTGTATTAACGGTGCTCCTCCCATTGGAACTTTTTCTTCACTGATCACAAGCAAGTTCATAAGATGGATCTTTAAGCTAATGACTGAAAATTTCAAAAATCATTGAAAAACTTTGAATTTAGCTTTAGCATAGCATCAAATCGCGTCTATTTTAACAAAATTTCCAAAGTAATGTTTCAAAATATACCTTGTCAACGTTAATGAATATTTTTTTATCAATTTGGACCAATGGATTGGAAATTTGAGTGCTCCAATTTTTTTCTTTATTCTTAAAATCATAAAAGTGCTAGGGGTCCTAGACATATATATTTTCTTGATTCATGCAAAGTTTGATAGGAATATGCAAACGAGCTTTCTAGATACTAAATTTTGAGAAACATCAATTATTATGTTTTATAATTCCACATGTTAACTTTATATTCACGAAAATGTTACAAATCTCAATGAGGCAGCACCTCATCAAACTACAGCGATGGGGGTGATTCTAAGCTAAAATTGAGTACTTCCAATTTACTTCCAGGTTATAAAAATTCAATATTTTTATAAAGACATATAAACTTAAATGTAGTAAATACATGTTATTTGAAAGAAAACATTGGTATTGGATTCATTTTTAATGTAAGAGACCCTTAAGCTTTGATTTCTCACATGATAAACTATATTTTCATGTAGTTGAATGATAACCAAAACAAGAAGTTTTGAAAACCAAATTTCTTAAGCACACAAAAAGGCTGTTGAATAAATTGTGAAAGCTCGGAATTTAATTTATAAAAAGAAAATACATCCTAAAAATTAATGTTACTTACTCGCAATGTTATCCCGAACCCATTCTAGTACCATGAGTTGGTCGTAGAGTGCTTGATTTCCTGGTGCTTCAACTGATTCCAAATAAAGGAATCCTAAAATTCCACTGCGATAGTTGAATGTGACCACGACTACATTTTCAAGAGCTGCAAGTCTATGACCATTGTATACATCCAAATGAGAAGTACCTAAACTTAAAAGATTATAAAGGAAGAGAGTGGTATTAAACCCTTTGACATTGCACACGATGTGCAATTGAGGGTGGGTGTTGGTTTCATGAGTCGACTATTTATCTGAACATTAGGTATGGAAGGACTTTGAAAGTTTTTACTAAAATCAGATTTCTCATTGAAAAAAAAGTTTTTATATACTTCAGGCACAGGAATAATTCTTAGCACAAATCATCATTACATAAACGCACATAAACGCATAGATTCACATATATCAAAGGCTTTCAATATTTCTTAATATGCTTTGATACAATTGTTCAAAAATGTGGGCAAAGCGGTTTGTTCTTTAAAGTATGTTAGTAGAAATAAGCCTAATGATTGGCGGAACTAAAATTTTATTGTTTTCACCTTCGTTCAGTCCCATTGGATTTTCAAATGCTTCGATGCAGAGTTACAGACGGGTAACCGGATAAAACCGGAGCACATTTTGCTCGGGTAATAGGTCAAGGCAACAAAACGTTCGGATAATTTGGAGTAATTTGTTTTCAATGCTTATTTCGATTTTTACTTATATATTTCTAAAGTTAACACATGTTTTCGGGTTAGGAAATCTTGGGTCACCTCTGGTCAAGCGTCTCTATTCACAATTGTGTGACTCGTTTCCAACGCTGAATTACGGCATAGCATCTATCTTAAAAGTAAATCCAATGTGAGTAGAGAGATGTATATACTTCCACCATATTAAACCTAAATTATAGCCTTTTGTAACTCAAACAAAAACTAGAATGTTAAAAGCAAGGAATTGCCCAAGTACTTGATTCTTAAATTTTGTACTTGAGTATGAGGATATCTGTTACTTCGAAATACATACTTGACACTTCTCAGAAATATCTGCAATTTGCTTGATATTTTAATTAATTGAGATGATGTGTTGTGGAATAGGTCTTCGATAATTTGATGCAAAAACATCACTTCCTCCGCAGTAGTCGAATTAGAAATTCTTTAACATTTTACTACAACAGCTAAATCAAGAAGAGTTGAAAGACATTTTAGAAAAAAAGGACTAAACCTAGACCCAATTAAAGTATGACAAAATCCACAGACTACTGAAAAACTTGTATTTGCGTGTCATTATCAAATTTATTAGTATCAAAACACTGGAAATATTTTTTTCTGAATACATGAAAAACGTATTCGGAAGAAATTGTTCAAGTACTTGACCTTAGGTTAAGATTTGGTAAAGTTGATATTTGTCTACTTGTTCTTAGGCCCACTGTTTGCCGAATCTTTGAAGTTAGGGAACAGACTTTACTGTAAAGATTTCACTTCAGTGATAAAATACAAGACGTTATTTCAATTTCACATGCATTAACAACGAGTACCAAACATTCCATCATTGATAAACTACTGCTGACGTAGGTAGAATTAAGATTAAACAAGCCACTTAAAGATTAGTAGTATTTTGCAAATAATTATGAAGTATTGCGAAGCTTGGATTCTACAGTTTCTTTGCATGCTTGTAAATTTGTGTTCATGTTTACTGTCGTTGATTTAGAGTTAGACAAATTATTGATCAGAGTCTTAATTTGAGAATTTCATAATATTATTTACAAGATAAACACTTCTGTCGTTAATAAATAAATGAATCATGGTTAAGTGTTTTCTTAGCTGTGCAGAACATGAATTTATCAATTAAAGCGAAAGAGCGCTCAAACTATCCTTTCCAACCGTTTCAGATTGCGTCACTGTAACGCCTTATACAAATTAAACCAAGGGTGTGGCAAGTGCCAGGCATGTGGCCAGCCTTCGACAATAAAAGGTTGAGAGAATGTAGTGTGGGTATAAATAAAAGGTTAAATTAAGTTATAAAGTGTAAGAATATAATTCTTTCATAGTAACTCATAGTAACATATATATATATATATATATATATACATAAATTTTTTTAAAATTATTATGAGTTACTACATTCTTGCTTCCATATCATTACTCCCCATTAAAGTTGTTGTGAGAAGATTGGGTGTGATAAAGTGACCTCCCAGATTTTAAAAGTAGGCAGTGTTCATTGAGCTACTTCGAAGGGAAAAAAGGTTTGTGAGTATCTAAATGTAGAAAAATTACAAATCTACAGCAGGGGAAAAGTGGGCTAAGGTGTTCATACTTTAATGTAAATGTGTACACATGCTGTCTTTCTGAGGGCTTAAACTGCTTTCTACATGTTAAGTGTAGCTCTATGTCTTAAAATGTTGGAGAAACGTAGTCTCATGAAGTTACTTTGCCAGATATATAGGATTATAGATTTTGTTTGATTGGTTTGGAAGCCTTCTCAGTGGTGGGGAAGATGCACATATCAAGATTCATTTCATGTAAATATAGGATTCTGCTATGAATAATCAATGGAAGACACTTTTATATATTTAGTGTATACATGTGATTGTTTGGGTTAATGACCTGCAATTCTTAGGTGAGGATGCAACATTGCTTATGACTATGAGGCTTCCCAAATTCGATTTTCCGATGGTTTTTCCCTGAAATCTGTTCAATGTATGATTTTCGTTTTCAGGACTTGGACTTGTTATTGGATAGAGACCATGAAATTGAAATCTACTAAAAATAAACTATTGAAAATGTGATAAAAGTCCTCTCTAGGCAATTGAATTTTAACAGTCTCTGAAAAAATGTTCTTTATATGATCATTTGCATCAGTTATATTATAATGCGCATCCATTGACTGGAGCCTATGCGAATTGGACACAAATTGGTAAAATTACTGGACATGAGAAGTTCAATTGCCTCAACTGACAAGAGTCCCGACCATCTAGTAAAATATGCTACTTTTGATACATCTAATCTTAACTTGTTGAATTTTAGGAATTAATAGCTATTTAGAATTCTAATATATTTTTGTGGCAGGACCTTCAAGAATAATGAAGGTGATATGTTATGAACTAAGAATTCTGAGAAAATTACCAATTACTTCTGCACACAGCATCTGAAACTTATATAGAAAACCTATAACCACTATGTCAAAGTATGGCAACAAGTTATGCAATTCCTTTCTAAATGCAAAAATTGCTTAGAGTATATTGATTAATGAAAACAAAGAATCAATAACTGATAAAAAGAAATGGCCTAAGAATTTTGATGATACAACAACCAGTGGAAACTTGTTCAAGCTAGAGGATCAGAACATCATAAAAAATATGGCAAAATATGTACTTCTTTCTTCTGATTGCTTATCTCTGCCACAAGATGGATTCTAGGGTTTTTATTCTAAAAATAATACTTTGTAAATGCCAAGTCCATATTTCGTTTAGATCTTCACAAAGAATTCGATTTAGGCCTGTGCTCATATAACATGAAACTGGAAACTCGAACATTTTACATAATATTCTCTTGTTACTCAGAAAGAGACCACATTCACCAATTATTCTAACGTGTACCAAATATGTGTATAATACTTTAAACAAAGATGACTTTCATACAATGCTAGAGGAAGGAAGTATTTGTTGTTCTTGCAAAAACTGGAGCAAATTCTATGTCCACAGAATTTTTTCAAATACTACAGATGACACTGGAATATCGTAACAGAAATGTTCAGCTATAAGGCAGTTTACATTTTTCAAATATCGATAACTGTACAACTATGGCAGTAAGAGATTATTTTATAACTAATATCTTATTCAGGCTGATAATCATAAAATTAAATAGAAATAAGCTTTTAGATTATTTTTTGAAAAAATTATCTGGAGTTCATGAATGAATTGTTACCCTAACAATTTCATCAGTTGTTCCTATCTATCACAGGGATTAACATCCTACTTTGTAGTAAAAGTAACAAACTAATAGAAATGCAAATATTGACAATGATTCAACAAGGGTTAAATCTAATTCTTAGGGTCTCTTAAGTTTAAAAAAACAGAGTTGAAGTAAACATACTAACTTTAAGTTCTTAAGAAAATTTAACATTCTCCATTTTTAAGTGAGATTTTAAAAAATGCTTAAATGTATTATTGAAAGTCGTTCAGCTTTTGCATTTATTGAATAAAATTTCTGAAAGATTCAATAAAAATGAAGAGGGAATTTTCAGTGAAATAGATTTCACCAATGAAGGATTGAGAACACGGAAAGAAACGACTGTTCATTAGTCAGCAGAGTAAAAACTAATGAATGATCCCCGGGCATTTTATAACAACATTTATGCATAGTAGAGCATAATCAATTACATAAACATCAATATGATGTTATTACGTAACACTTTACCTGTATTTGGTTTAAAGGGGGTGATACATTAACAGACCTGCATGACCAATATTTAAATGTTTGACTGTGGATAACCCCCATCAAACACCATCAGACAAATCGGAATCAAAATAATTTAGATATTTTACAACAAACATCCAAATTATGTATCACTAATAAATATTCCACTTGAAGTAAATTAGTTAAAACTGGTAAAACAGCACTATTGCACTAAGTCTCTTGAAATTTGTACTGGCAAGGGCCGGAAGACAAAAATCTCGGCCAGTGGTAATTTTTCACGAATTCAAAGCTCGAGGGACGGTAAAAAGACCGCTGTTCATCTTAGAAACAAACTGAATGCCTTGAAGAATGACTAAAAAAGTGAGTACCAGTACAGTTTTAAGAACTCTTCAAAAACATGATTTGGTAGGAAGAGTAGCTGCCAAAAACCTTCTTGGGAACAAATAACATGAAACTACTTAACTTCGCCAAAAAGCATAAAGATGACTGATGAATCCATGTATAAACTATTTGGAAATAAACGTAGAGCCTAAGTCCAGGCAGAGCTAGTGAAATATTCAAAAACGAATGCATTTCTCCAACCGTAAAACATGGAGGTAACACTATAGTTTGAGGATGTATAACAGCAGAAAATGTGGAAAATTTAAGAGAATTCAAAAAAATCATTAATAAGGCGTATTATCACAGCCTCTTAGTTCATCAAGGAGTGACTTCTGGCCCTAAACTCCTAGGAAAAAGATTCATTTTTCAGGAAAATAATAATCCTAAGCACTCATCACATATTACCAGTAACTATTTAGCGAAGAAAGAAAAAGCTAGAATTCTTAAATGATTGGAGTCCAGATCTTAACACGATAGAGCAATTGTGGAATTGGATCGATGAACAGCTAAACAAAGCATCAGTAACTTCCAATTGCACTTTCAGGAAGAACGTCCAAAGAATATGGAATAATTTAGCCAGTGAAATCCTGACAAAATAGGTGAAAACAATGCCGAATAGAATAGAAGCTGTTATTAAGGCAAAGGAGTGCAACACAAAATATTAAAGAAATACTTAATATTTTATTATTGAACTTGAATTATTGGCCCTAATAATTATTGTTATTACTTAGAAAAATTAAACCAAGCAAAAATTAATTTATAATTAACCAAAAAAATCAATTGTTAAGAGTGGTCTAATAAATTTGCAGGGCACTGTATATAATGTCTAATCTTAATTATTAACGATAGAGTTCATAATTACATATTTATTAATTATTTTTCTAACAAATAAATTCAGGATTTACTTATTTTACTTATTTTTGAAAAAAGAACAGATGTCATCTAACATATCAGATTTTTTAATACAAAATTCTAAATTTTTTTAATGCAATTCTAAATAGCACTTTTGAATACGTATTTCAATAAGATAAGAGTCCATTGAAAATCATGTTGTCTACACTTTTGATAAATATCCTATTTGGTACAATGGTGCAGATGGCCTTGGATGCATAAAGAAACCTTCAAATAAGATGAACTACCCGGAAGTAAAATTGACGAAATTGCAATTATATTTACATCGATGAAAGTAATGGGCATAAGCAGGAGTGAACAGAAATAAAATGAAAGATTTCAATATTACACATGTGAAAATAGAGGATTAGCATGCATTTCGGTAAAAAAATAAGGCAAAAGCAATCCGAAACATTGCTACATCCTTTGACATGAAGTTGGGAGGCCGGTATCCACCAATTTATTGATTTTATGCACTCTAGCATTGAAGTTATCGTCGTTCTTTGATCAATCACTGCAAATTTTAAAATCAATAAATTGATTGCAATTAATTGCAATAAACAATGTGCAATTATATTTTGGTGATCCCTGTGAGCAAGTATAGAAAATTATTGTATTTAAGTCTGACATTTCAAATCAAAATCTATATTTGTAAACTGTATATGTATGCCTTATAATGTGTTAGTGAAGTACGAAATAACGTTTCCAATAAACAGGTATTAATTGTAATTCTCAATTGCATTCGAAAAGGTTGAGTCAATAAGAAACGCAGTGGGAGCAATCAGACCATAATCTGATGGAAATAAAGCTCTAAGTAAACTAAAGGAAGAAACCGAACAAACCGAAAAGACGTACTCCGTTGTAGTTTAATACGTGGCAACGGTGGCAGGCAATTGCTCACTGATCAGTTTATGTTTATTTTGAGAACTCAATCTAAATTCAATTTAAAAATGGTATTTTAATGTAATCCATGATTAGAATTCAATATTTATCAATTTATTAAATTTATGAAAAGACAGGATGAAAAATGAGTTGATTGTAGAAAATTGCAATAAATATTTTGACGCAAGAGTAGTGTTTATATTTGAACTGTAAATAATTCTATCACTACAACTTCACTAATTTAAAACATATAATAGGGTTCTTAATTTACACTTAGAAAAAAACTTTCTTCAAATTCATAATTTTCTTCTAAGGACATAATTACTAAAAAAAGTTTCAGCTACCGTAATTGTGATTGTGCTTTCGAATTTTGACATTATGTATAAGATGCGCAGTTAAACGCCCTTTTTGATATCAAAAAATGAAGACCAACGATTATAAGTTTATTACATAAACGAAAACTAAAAATGTATGTACTATGAAAAAATGACGTTCTGAATAAACACTACGTAAGTGCTCTATGGAAATTTTCATTAACTCGTCCCAATTTCTGTATATACCTGCTCGAATGTTAAAAACCTTCAATTTTAAATGCCCCAAAAAATGATCTCATGAGCTAAGATCAGGCGATGTAGAAGTCCAATAAATATTTTGCCAATAAGGTGGTTTAGGATTAGACATTGAAATAGTTACTGTGTTGCAAGTCGCACCGCCCTGTTGGAATTTTTTTTATAGTACATAAATGACCATATATGCACTTTTTAATATCAAAATGGAACGGGGATTTGACTTCCACATCCTGAATTTAATAAATGAAAAAATATTTCAAAACAAATGTTTTTGAACTACAATACATTTATTTTGGGCTTTCACTGACATACAAAAACACACACACACATATATATATATATATATATATATATTACTCATAGTTAAAGACAATATTCTCTCATACGAGTCATATTTAAAAAAATGTTGTGGTCTTTTCCAGAACTGTATTCACTCAATTCTTCAGTAACAGCGACATTTTTAATTTCGGTTCTAAGTGTGTTAATGAAAAGAAATCTATTTTTGTAGATGCTGCAAAGCATTCTTTTTCTTCCGAATTAGCTAGTATGGAATCAGTCCAAGCTGATACGCAAATGATGATTCGCCATCTCAATTGTTAGAGTTTATGCAATCGAATCCTGTTTAGACAAACCCATGCCTGATCAAAACGTGGAAATTACCATGTTTAATTCTTCTGATAATCTCTATAAGCAAAGAATGATGATTTCCGGTGTTACGATATTATTTTATTAATAATGCCTGTGACAAATCTCGTTTTAAAGATATATGAAGATGGCTCTTTATATACACATTCTGAATTTGCTGGCTAATCAATGACTACCTATTTCTAAAACCTTCTCCCTTAATTTCATATACACTTGTTAAGTGTTAAGCGTCGGTTAGATATATTTTCATATATCACTCGCTGCAACAGCAATGTCATTTTACTGAAAGACCTGGTTTGACGATAGCGGATCTTGTTCAATTTTACCTTTCCCATTTCTCAGCAGCTACATGTGACCGATCCCCATTTCTCGACTACGGAGGTTGATTTATTTCGTCAGATCTGAATGCCCATCTTATAAGATTCCTTTTATTCAAACTGATTTCATCTGTGATACCATTATCGACTTTAAACTATATGCAGTTTTATTACTTTATCTTCTGCCTCTTAGTAGTATTCTTCTGAACACATAATTCATGCTCTTGGTTTTGCTTACAGCTTTAGATGTTCTTACTGCCTTGGTTATTCAATTTCCCCTGATAACCTGATAAAACATGCTTTTGGTGGCAAAAGATCGTGAATACTGATTGGGCTTCTAATAGTTCTCATGAATTCGATGTTTGAATCATTCATCACTTTCTTGACAATCCGTTTGAACAGTTGGTTGATTTGCCTGCTCATTCCTCTAGATGTAGCTTTTTCTAATTCTGAATTTATTGTTCGAGATATAGTTTCCCTTTCAAATTCCTTCACCGACCATGCTATTCGATGCTTTTCCCAAGAATTTGATTTTCTCCAATTTGTTGTCCATCTCGTCTCCAATGTTAAGAATAACCGTAGATAGTTATTATTTTTATTGGTTCAGGAATCACATTTCATCCTCTTGAGACGTCACTTTTTTAATTTCACTTTTCACAGGTAATTACATAAAGTATTGGTGCAGTGAGTTATTCACCTTGATTGCACAATTCATTCTTCGCAAAAGGAATAAAGGTGCACCCTGATCCTATAATATTTATTTATACAATTCAGTTCCTCAAAGCGACGTAAATTCCAGCGCTCTTTAAGCAATTTCTGTATTCTTGAAAATTCAATCAATCTATAGAACCAATATATTGTAAAAATGTTGACGCCTCTTATGACCTTGAAATTCCTAACATGTTCAACAAATACTTTGTGTCTGCTAGTTTTATACATATGAACTATGTGAAGATTTTGTTACTACCTTAGTTGATATCATTGGTCAATTGAAGAATCTAAAAATTGCTGGATGCGGATCTGATGACCTGTCATACAAGCTTTTATTCCGTTTTGTCGTTCTATAGTCTCCTCACATCTCAAATTGGTTCAATTACGTTCTCAATATCGGTTCGTTTCCTTCCTCTTCGAAGATTTCATATATATCTTTTGCTAAAAACACTTTCGTTTCCAACTACAAAGTAAGTCAACTTCCGAAACTCGCATTGGTACTAAATACTCCCCATTGTTAAGAAAACCCTACAGTGACTCATTTGTTAGTTTTCCTCGATCTAATTTACAACCCATTTGATTCAAGCGAACCAACTTTTACATTATATTGTGATTTTAGTAAGAATTTGGCCAAAGTGTCCCATTCTTTGCTAATTAATATATTAAAATCCTACCCTTTCGATAAAAAGCTATTTTTACTTCTCAGTTCTTACTTACAAATAATAGTCATTCAATCTGGTCTGTTAAAAGTGGGGTCCAAGAAGGTTGGGTCCTTGGGCCTTTACTGTTTATTTTCATTTGAAGACCTCCATTTAGCTTAAAGCTTACTATTATTGTTTGCTGATGATCTTATAATTGCAGCCTTGAATGCGACTGCTTTAAAGTTTTGGTGTGTCAAAAATGGAAAGTTTCAATATTCCTAACTTATAGTTGTTTGTTATCCCACCGTCGACTGATGATTACATTACATTATATTCAAGTTTTACTTTTCGTTACTGCCTCAGTGCATGACAAAGATCTGGGCACAAAAATTAATTTTAAACTGGCATCAATACATCAATAATAAAAATTTGTTATAGAAATCCTGTAACTTCACATTCAAAAAATTTAAGCTTACTATTCCTTTCAATGTAACTCCTAAATAAAACGTCTTTTATAAATTCCTTATTTCATCTAGCACACTTTACGCTTCTGCTTCCTGGTTCCCATCTATTTCTGATCTGAAACGCCTCAAGAGATTTCAGAGTCGTTGCAATAGATGTATATCACAATATACAAATTACAAAGTCCGACTAAACCACTAGGTATTCTTCCAAATTCCCCTCAACTGAAGTTACTGAGTCTTCTGTTTTTCAACAAACTGCTTAATGGTTCTGATGATTTAGACTTGCAACTTTATATTACCTTCTACATTCCAAGAAACTAAATTTAGATCTAACATGGCACTGTGTTTCAAGACGCACCCGTTCCGTAAGGTCACAACTCCACTTTTTCCTAAAAAAATCAATAGCCAAATAAATTCACATTTATACCAAAGTTAACCTAAATAACCCTTTTACACAAGCTAAAAGTACATTAACATCCTTCTGGGACTTTTCCGTCAGCAAGTCTTCCTGCACAACATTTTTAGTCTGTTGTTGCTCTAAGTGTCGCTTGGTTAGTGCATTAATTTTTATTAAGCCTTTTCATTCAATTGTTTTTGAAACAGCCTTTTACATGTGTATATATATATATATATATATATATATATATATATATATTAAGAATAAAATATTTTAATTCATTTGAGAAATTGTGTAAACTGAACGATAGGCTTCCGCAACACTAAATATAACGTGTTTTCTGAAAATGACTGGTGTGAGAGTTTAGCATAGATGAGTATAGTTGTTAGATTTTAGCATAAATCAATCACGGATATCAGTGGGATTAGTATAATTGTAACCAAAATTACTGAAATGCAAATAGAACTGGCGCTGATATCTGATTAAATGTCTGACACTCCCATAATTTATTCGAAAATAAATAGGAATTATGTCCAGAAACCAAATGCTTGCCTATAATCAGATTCAAACTTTTAGTTTAGACAATCAATAAAATTCTGACTTAATGTATATTTTCTATTTAGTATTTCAAATGCACCTATTGTACGTTAGGGCAAATAAACTTAAAAATTTATGGGCACTGAATAAAATTTGATGAGAAATTTGGAGAATACAAACATGCAGATAGAAAATAAAAATATACATAATTAAAAAGAATATACCACTAAAGAATCCACCACCATATATCCAAAGCATGACTGGAAGGGATTGATTTGGAAAGTCTTTATATGGCGCCCATACATTTAGTGTTAAACAATCTTCACTGACATCGTACTCTTTTTTGTAATTCCACATATCCATTGCTTTGAAATATTTGTCACCGGGTTGGAAAAGACCATCTCGATTGTAAAGACAAGAAGGTCCATATCTAAATGTAAACCAAATACTTTCTTTAATAGTGTGTAATCGTCTATCACTGCACTTTAATCTACAAATCTCCTGGATGAACGGTGAGTGGCAATAACTATGAAAAGAAATTCTCGGCAGAAAAGGAGGCTTTTTCCCTACCAGATCGGCAAAAGTCATGAATTCCGCAGAAAACATCAATTTTGTACTTGAACGCTGAAAAATTGATTTTTACCTTCGAATTTATGTTTTTTCCACCGGATTCAGCCACTGAAAAGGTTTATTTTGGCTGAAAATTACTTTTCTTAGCAATAACATCATTGCCAACGTTTTCATTCTACCTACTAGTAAAACATAATATAAAAACAAATTTAAAAAATACTAATTATCCATTAGATGTTTGAATGCACTGGAGTTGAGAAATTACAAAACGCTTAGTAGAAAATATGTAGTAATGTTTTACAGCTTAATCATTTTACAGGCGTGCAAGGTACAACTTTAGCCCAATTAAAAACTTCATAAAATTATTTTATGTCCTATAAAATTAAGTCTTGAGTAAGGTATTGCTGATAAACATGTTTTTTAAAAATGAAAAGTTAACTGATCATTAAAATTTCTCATCCATCCCAATACTTATTTTCATTTTGGTCGACTTGAATCACACATGCCAAACCACACAAAATATATACAAAATGGTTTTGTTATTTGGCAAGACAATTTAAATCCGGACATCAATCAAATACTCCTAAACGTCTCAGGAATTTTATAGAATATGTGATGGGGTACTCATGAATTTTTGAAAACTTGTAACTCAATTAAATATGAAAACCGCCCATGATAGAGGACTCCCTCTCTTATTTATATGTATATGTAGTCGCGGGCACAGCATTAATGTTGTTCAATGTGGGAACTGCAAACAATAAAGGTATCACCGAAGTTATTGATGCACATAGTTTATTATTGACCAAAGTTATAGAGCAATATACTATGACAACAAAGCTAATTAAAGAGCAAAGCGTAGGTTACTGATGTTTCCATATTTGAACTGGCACTGGTTCAAGATTCATAGTTATATGTGCATGCTCGAAAATTCGTCTCAGACATCAGAACTAATTTAATGAAGCATTGGTTTGCAAGTGTAGAGAATCGACGAGAAAATAAAATAGACTAATGCACATACTTAATTGTTCATTTTAGTAATTTTTTTAAAAATTTTGTCCTGTAAATTCGACCTTAGGTCGCAAAGGCAAATACATTATTATTATTTCATTTCTTTTCACAGCTTCATGCTGGTATCCCTCTCAGCTCGGGGAACTCACCAGTTCCCAGGGAGTCTGAGAGCTTTCCTCAGGACTCTAGCTGTTCCTAACAATGCTGCCTTCTGTGCTACTCCTCCTCCCCACTTTGGTACTCCCAACTCCTCCAAGTATCTCGTATGCTTCTTACTCACTGCTCCTAGTGCGCCTACTACTACCGGGACTACTTCAACTTTCTTTAACTTCCACAGCCTTTCTATTTCCTCTGCTAACTCTCTGTACTTGTCTATCTTCTCTTTCTCCTTGCTTTCTACATTCCTGTCCTTTGGTACTGCTATGTCTATCACTGTTCCCAATCTTTTCTCTTTGTCCACTACTACTATGTTTGGCTTCCGTGCTTCTATCACCTTGCTTGTCTGTATGTTGAAGTCGCACAGTATCTTAACCTTCTCATTTTCTATGACGCCCCGTGGCTTGTGCTCATACCACTTGTATCCTGCTTCTAACCCATGCTATTATTATTATTATTATTATTATTATTATTATTATTATTATTATTATTATCCTTGCATCTCACAGCTTCATGCTGGTATCCCTCTCAGCTCGGGGAACTCACCAGTTCCCAGGGAGTCTGAGAGCTTTCCTCAGGACTCTAGCTGTTCCTAACAATGCTGCCTTCTGTGCTACTGCTCCTCCCCACTTTGGTACTCCCAACTCCTCCAAGTATCTCGTATGCTTCTTACTCACTGCTCCTAGTGCGCCTACTACTACCGGGACTACTTCAACTTTCTTTAACTTCCACAGCCTTTCTATTTCCTCTGCTAACTCTCTGTACTTGTCTATCTTCTCTTTCTCCTTGCTTTCTACATTCCTGTCCTTTGGTACTGCTATGTCTATCACTGTTCCCAATCTTTTCTCTTTGTCCACTACTACTATGTTTGGCTTCCGTGCTTCTATCACCTTGCTTGTCTGTATGTTGAAGTCGCACAGTATCTTAACCTTCTCATTTTCTATGACGCCCTGTGGCTTGTGCTCATACCACTTGTCTCCTGCTTCTAACCCATGCTGCCTGCTCAAACTCCAGTGTACCATTCTTCCCACCTTGTCATGCCTGAACTTATACTCATTCTGTGCCAACTTCTCACACCCTGCTATAAGATGATCTACTGTCTCCACCTCTTTCTTACATAGCCTACACTTATCACTTACTTCTACTCTTCTGTCTATATGCTTCTTCACCCAGTTTTTTCTTATTGCTTGCTCCTGTGCTGCCATTATTAGTGCTTCTGTTTCTCTCTTCAGTCCTGCCTTCTTTAACCACATGTTGCTTTCTTCTTTATCACACTTTTCTGTGTTCCTCCAGTATTCTCCATGCATTGCCTTCTGCCTATACCTTGTTTGCCTCTCTGATTCCATCCTACTCTGGTATATCTTCTTTCCTTCACTCTCAGTTCTTATCTTCTTTAACTCCTTAGTGACCTCTAGTAGGGATCCCTTAGGTTGCTCTTCTACATATTCCTTTAGCCCTAGTGCTTCTGCTTCTACAGTCTCCTCCACACTTAGCAGCCCTTTACCTCCCTTATGCCTTGTCATGTACAGCCTATCTACATCTCCATTGAGGTTGAATGCTCTCTCTGCTGCTAGTATCTTCCTTGTCTCCCTGTCTAATTCCCTCAGTTCATTCTTATTCCACCTAACTATTCCTGCCGAATATCTCAACACTGGTATTGCCCACGTATTAATTGCCTTTATGCTGTTCTGCCCATTCAATGCTGACTTCTGTAGTACCTTCCTTACTCTCCTCTTGTACTCTTTCCTTAGCCTCATCTTCATTTCCATGTGATCTGTTCTGTCCTTCTCTATTACTCCTAAGTACTTGTACCCCTCCTTGACTTCCTCAATCTTATCCCCACTGCTTGTCCTCAAGCCCTCCCCATCCACACACTTGCCTCTAGTCATTGTCACTGCTGCACACTTTCCTAATCCAAACTCCAACCCTGAATCTCTGCTTGCCTTCTCCAATGTCTCCACTTGCTTCTGCAACATCTTCCTTGAACTAGCATACATCTTCAGGTCGTCCATGTACCACAGGTGACTCACTGCTCTACCATTCTTCTCCATCTTATACCCTATGCCTGTCTCCTTTAACTTTTCTGTGATAGGTATTAAGCTAACTACAAACAGTAGTGGCGCTAAGCTGTCTCCCTGGAATATGCCTCGCCTAAACCTCAGCCTGTGCACATCTATCTCAGTCTGCCACTTTCCCATCTCCCTCTCTAGAAACTCAACCCATTTCTGTGAAACTCCATTAGCCTCTAACATCTTCAATACCCACTTATGTGAAATGCTGTCATATGCCTTCCTGTAGTCTATCCATGCCATTGCCAAATTTGTCTTCCTTCTACAATTCTCCACCACTGCCTGGTCTATCAACAACTGATCTTTACATCCTCTTGTCTTCGTCCTGCATCCCTTCTGCTCCTCTGGTATCAACCTATTCTGTTCTAAGTAACATGCCAGCCTATTTATTATTATTATTATTATTATCATTATTATTATTATTATTATTATTACATGTATTGTAAGTTTTAGAACGGATATAATTAAGTTCCTACTGAATTAAGATGAGCAGGGACCTGGATTGCAAATTTTTAAAGAAGAAGTATTGGAACTAACTGATCAGCATTTCCAAAGCAGTAAAAAATTAGCAAAATGGCGCTACCTAAATTTTTGAAAAAAAATTAATAAACACTAAACGCAATAACAAACATAAAATTGTGTATTATCTTAAACGAAAAGAAAGTAGTTGTTATTGTTCTTGTATTGAGGTATTTTCATTACATTTACTTGCACAAATTCACAGAAATTTAAATATTATTAATATTTAAAGATTGGATTTACTAAAAACATTCATTAAGAATACATTTCACTAAAACTTTCCCACGTCAGCTTCAAATGTCTCCTTTTAATTTTCTACACTAAGGATAATTCTAAATCACAAGATCCTAATTTTTAGTAATAATAGTTTATGACTACAGTCATTATCTAAATTTAGTCTTTATTGTGAAAATTTTAACTAAATGCTTGCAAACATTCGCTTAAGTTTCAACTCAGAACTAGATTTTTTACGTATCCTTTACTGTCTCTATTTGTTTCTTAAACTAAAAAGTTACAGGCTCTTAAGACATATAATCCTGGGTAGAGAAAAAAGTGAGTGGATTTCTACTCAATGTAAAATGTAATGAATTGAATGATGGTGAAATAAGGAATCATTTTTGCTATCTTAGCATTCTTTCTGACTTTGAATATCTTAATAAACATTATTAAACATTTAATTTTTGCAAAAATTCCAATAATCTGTCCCTGAAAATTATCTTAGAATTAATAAATTTTTTGAAAACTTCAGCTGCTCGACTCCTTACAATGATCAGCCTAATTAGTAAGTTGATGTAGTTAAAAGGTTAACAGAACAATAATTGTTGAGCAATTTAGAAAGCGATGCTGCTTTACTTTTCAATATATTGAACAGATTATAAAGATTTTATAAAAATCGNTGAAAATTATCTTAGAATTAATAAATTTTTTGAAAACTTCAGCTGCTCGACTCCTTACAATGATCAGCCCAATAATTGTTGAGCAATTTAGAAAGCGATGCTGCTTTACTTTTCAATATATTGAACAGATTATAAAGATTTTATAAAAATCGAAATAATTGCTTATTCCACTTACAGAGAAAACTGACATTAAAAATGATTTTATCATCAGAAAACGCTAGTGCAAAACGCAAACCAACCGAAAATGTAATTGCTTTGGGTTTCCAAAAATATTTTGGGGTTGCAAGGTACATCCAGGCAATTCGTACGCACGTCACTTGTCTCTTAAACTTACAAGCCGTCACAGTTTATACCACGCTACAACTTCACGTTATGTTCAGGGAGCCCCAAAAGGACTTTGGTGGTCTATATACAGAAAAAGAAATAGCTGAGCGTAGTTGTTGCTCCCATAGTTCCTAGGTGTTAGTGGAATTCGAAAGATTTGTGGAAAACGGGAATTGTTATTAAAAAGAGGTTATACATTAAAGTACTCCGGATGAGAACGATTTCCATACACATGTTCACTACTATATAGGAACATATTCGCCAATAGTATGCCTACATTCCAAGATTTCCAAACTTTCTAATAGTCTGACAGAATTGTTCAAAAATGAGACAAAGGGCTTTAGCGCCCGGTGGGAAGCATGTTTAATAACCACGCTTCTAAACAAATAATATAGATTTTATCAGTCAGTGTGGACTACTCCCCAAAATTTCAGTAACTGAATAGCTAAACACCTTTTGATGTCACTAAGGTAACGGTACAATAAATTGAAAAACTAAAAAGTTAAAGAAGCGTTCTTTCTATGATTCTAAAGTTTTTTGAAATGCTCCTTCCTGCAAACAGATAAAACAATTAATTCTCAAGCAGTCAAAAACTACCGGTGTAAGCCTCGAGGACGCAATGGGCAGCATTCGAAAAATGTTAGTAGTAGCTGAAACATTGCACATATGACAGATAGACAAAGGGACAACTAAAATTCTTCTTTTTCTGTTGAAAAAAAGTTGGTCTGTAACATGATAAAGTATCGCGTTTTGATTCTGATTGTCAAATGGAACTATTCAGTAGAAAAAATTATGAAAAATTGCTACTTCCGTAATTACTTCAATTAAAATCTTATATATTTAATAACTCAAACCGCACTTTCAAATAATACTAATATGTCCACGTTCATTGGATATAAAATCCTCAAGAATTCTACAATTACATGTAGAAAAATCAGGCTCATCGAATGAACCACCAGAATTGATGGGTTTAAATCAATAGAATTTAAATCTGATTTAAATCTAGTTTTAAATGAATTGAGAATTGTTTACTAGCGATGTACAAGCAAAAAAATTTGAACAATTTATTTCTATAAATTCACATAAATTCTCATAAACTACAAAAGAAAACAACCAATAAGGGTGCATTTCGGCTAGCAAACAGCTCCTTATGACCTTGTGTTTAAAAACTTGTGCATTATGTCCCACAAATAAATTTTGTTGATTTAACGTGCTCAATAACCCATAGTGCTCCTTTATAAATACATGCGACAAATAAGCTAAAACAATTTTACTATTTTTGACCTCCAGCAACATTTTCATAAAAATCGATTTAAATCGAAAAAATCTGATTTTTTGATTTTTGAAAGTATCAGATTTTTTCGCAATTTTGTGAAGCACGTAACTTAAAAATCGAAACACAAATAAATTTACTACGTTATGAATTCATTTACAAATCATTAGTAAAGCAAAAATCCATTTCAGTGCAATTAGTGTTCATTTTTCGGTTTTGCAATCAATTGTTAATCGCTAGATGGCTAAAAATTCAATAAGGTAACACTGAACTAGAAAATGAAAAAATCTCCAATAGAATTATTAATATTTCCATGCATCATAACCTTACAGCAGTAAAAACTTTACTAATCAGACTCAAATGACACTAATGAGCTCTTCCACAACATCTTATTGAACTACTAAGCTTTTCTGAAAAATTAACCCAAGCGAATATGTTTGAGAGTATTTGATATTAAGAATGTAATTCTCTTATTTAGATACCGGTGTGGATTGGTTAATGCATTTTTTGTAAAGAGACCATAATAATCACCAGAGCTTGTCATGTCATCTCATGTGGCAGCATTATTACCTCTATATTATATTATGGATTCATTTACAATAATTTGTATAAAATTAGTACTAAAAGCTTAAGAACAATATGGTGCTAGACACATTTTGGTTCGAGTGCTCAAAATGTTTTGTGCCATGCAACGATTTCATCGGATTAAATGCTCCCAAAGACCCAAGACATTAGGCGCTATAGAGGTAGAAGCTGGAAATATATTTTTGAAATACCGTTTGCTTCCCAAATACATTATTAAATGCAATGAAAGTGAAACAAACCGGAAAGAACAAATCGTTAGAAATGAAAATCAAATCATAATTCACTTTTTTTATTAAAACGGTAGAAATATGAAATATCTATTCGATTAAATTTTTAGACTGTGCTAACAAAGTTAAGCAAGAGATATAAATATAAAAAAAGTTATGAACAACTGATTTCAAGTATAGGCTTTAAGTTGCCCGAGTTCATATTCCGTCTTTTCTATTGGTTTTTATTACAAACTGAGAATTTTAACTGAGAATTTCAACATTGGTAACTTGATATGAAGAGGTCCTCCAGAGTGGGACACACAGAAATGTTTTTCAATGAGAATAATGTGCACGTAGGTGTGTTTTAAGACATGATGACATTACATTTCGACAAATTCAGAAATTTTACAGCCCTTCAAAATATGACACGTTTTAAAAAATTGAAAAATTAAAAAATCTTAAATGACCATGGGACTGCTCTTGTGGAAATTCGCCAGAGAACAATAATGTTTAATGAGTTACTTGATAAATACAAATTTACTAAATATGCACAGAGATAAGCAATTTGCTTAGGGAAATAATGTTTCAAATGTGGAACAGTGTGTCAATTAGAACAGAAAGATAAAGAGAAACAATTACAATCAGTAGAATAACTCCTCCTGCAGTGATTTAACCTTAGTGTCTCTCCACGTGCATTAAGCGAAATTCTTATTATACTAATGCAATGAGCTAATTTAAAAAATTTGAAATGTACCAATAGTTTTTGCATTATTTACAAGAATAGTGTTGAATAACTGCTGCAAAGTAGTCGTTTATTAGATTGAACTACATGTGTACAATATTTGCACATGTATTTAATGCGCATTAAATTGAAATTCATATACTTTAATCTGCTGTTAACTCTTGCTCATATATGAAATTATATTAAAAAGGAAAACTATTTTATGCAAACACGGAAATGTAGAATTGCGCCAAAATCTAACAATTTTGAAATTTTGCATGCTTTCTTTGAAATTTCTAGATATTTATACCAATTAGGCTTTTAAACGAAGCGAATTTTTGAGTGAAACTCGAGTAATTAGCATCGTGGAATGCTAGTATTTATAGTTTGACACTGTACATTGCTTCCTTCTACATTGACCGACATTGTGGGAAAGAAGAACTTCAGAAAATATATTAACTGAATCTATTTCGTGTAATTGAACAAATCTTGTTTCAGCCGGCAAATATTAACGATGCCTTTTCACAGCAATATTATTCAAAAAATTTTCAAAGTTAATAATTCGTTTCAGTACATACACTACTTTCTTTTCGATTGATTTACAGTAAATTAACTTGGTTATACACTGTTCACTAATTAATATAATTTAATTCAAGGGGCTACAATGTGCAAACTGAAAATCTCCATTCTTTATTGTTTCATTGTCAGTAGTCTATTCTTATTTGGTTTTTAAGTATTTGCAATACAATGGATCACGGGCGGTCATGGCTTAGTTGTCACATCTTACGTCAGACCACTGCTTTTAAGAACATGCCCGCGAACGGCACGGCTGCTTCGTTGCGGTCGCGGGCACGTTAAATGTCGCAGCTACAAAACGCTGTTCTATAGCCAATTTTTGTAGTCATATATCATACATGAGCTTTCTCCAACAAATTTCTTTATTTGGGCACAACACCTAATTGGTTTGAAGTTTTCGGCAATTAATAACAAAAATAGAAATCGTATTAAATGTCATTGCTAAAGAATCGGTGATATTAATAATTTGATAATAAATTCGCATGCACACAAGAAATGACAAATTCTATTCAATAAAGAAGATAAAAAATGAAATATTGCACAGTAATGTTTGATTAGTTTGTTCAATTTGAAGTTAATGCGACTAAGAGTCAACAAATAAAAACGCATAAAGAGTTCGAAATCAATGAATAATTTATGGCATTTGGTCATGAACATTGGTAAAAAGCTGCAAGCATTTTTAAAATTTATTAATGCCTATTACTAAAACAATATATTAATGATGACCATTTTTTAAATGCTTAGTAATACAAGATGATAAGTTAAATAGAACTCTACGGAGATACCAGAATTTAAACCTCACTAAAACCTATTGTCGAAAATCAAAATCTTCCCCCGACTCGTTAATCTTTGAGCGAGTCCGAAAAACAGTACACGGCAACACGTAAAATTTAGAATAAATAACGCAAAATTACGTAATTTAATATTCAGAAATAAGTTAGCAAAATTTCAAAATTGGTGCATTTTTTAGATTTGCACATTTGTAAAATATGTCTTCTTAAAGGGCTTTTGCATCTATAGGCATTTGAAATATATACATTTAAAAAGCCATACTCAGTGAGTCAGTCAGATTGCTTGTTTTCAGCATTTTGTGGAGCTTATTTAGCTCATTTTTACACAATCAAAATATACGAGGTGTGCTATTAATGAACTTCATCTAAAGCTTGTCCTTTTAAATATTTTCCTGTGCTGCAACGCAATTTAATATCTTCCTCTGCCATGTTTCTACACACTCGTATGTTGCAGAATTGTTTTTATATCTTCTACATCATAAATTATGCTTCTTTATTTGTTTAAGCTTCGAATACAAAAAATTTACAAGAAATCAGATGAGGGGAACAGGTGCAAAGAATTCCCTTATATTTAACGAATTGTGTAATGGGGCATTTTTCTGATGAAACAGCCATGACTTTTCTTCCACAATGCTTGCCTCTTCTCATGCATTGATTGCATTAAAAACTGTAAGATGCCGAATGTCTTTGCAAACTGGCTGATGGATATATATTGATAAGAAAGTGATAATCAATTTGGCTGTAAATTTTTATATCTTCACTTTTTGGCCCTGGTGACGTTGTTCTACTTAGCAAATTTGGACCGCTTCAAATCATGTCAGGATGTTTATCAGGCAATAATCTCTAACAATTTGCACTGACTTTTCTCATCCCCAACTCTTATTGAGTGTAACCACTCTTCTGCTGCTCAAAATCTACTCACTTGTAACTAGTCTCAGTCAAATATATATATATATGTATATATATATATATATATATATATATATATTAGATGGTCCTTATTTTAGGTAAAGAAATTTTTTTTGGAATTTTTTACACAGACCATTGCATAAGTTTCCAATTCCTAAAAACAGTTCTTTCGAAATATTATTGCAAAATATTGACTTAGAGGTAGCTCAAGCCACCTTAAATTGAGGCTTGAATTGTATCGTGTGGGTTGTAAGAGTTGTATGTTTACCCATTCATGTCTGGGAAATAAAACCACTTGGAGGATTCTGCAATATAGAGATTTCTTTTCTAGGCACTATGGAAACATAAGAAAATCTGACAGAATTAAATTATATTTACTTAAAAGTTTGGGTGATGAAGTTACAGAAGCTAAATTGCAGTCCAATACACAAGTTTTTAAATAATTTCTGCACCTACATTCACATTGAAAAGAAGCCTGTTCACATTGCAGCAGGAAAAGCTGTAGAAAAGCTTTTCAAATTTTGGCATAAATCTAATATTCCTGTTCAACACTGGTAAGACTGCAACAACCAAGTGCACAAACTTTTTAAACAGCGAGGTATTCTAAAGAAAAACCCACTTTAAAAAATCCTTCTATACAAAATATAAGGAATGTGAATTTCTGAGGAAATTTGAAAACGTTCTTGCTATTGCCAATGTCAATGCTTGAAAAGAGCTCGTTACATTTTGTCTGCTGTCATCACATCTTAGAAATTTAGGCTGGGTTTGCATTAAAAGAAGCAATGGTAAGATCATCTGCTGCTGAAATTCGATTGATTAAAAGATTTCATGATAAATGTCAAATGATCGACAAGCAGATGTATGAAGAACAAATGAGTGACGATACGGTGAAAGAATTAATGCTGCCTGTTAAAAATGAAGTCACCAATTTCATTATTGGCGTGCTTATATAGTCACAACTGAGATAACTACAGGAAGTGCTTGAATTGGCCTCTATCCATTTGGGCGCACATCGTATCTGTGATGTGCATTTCTGTGCTCCAGGTGTAATAAACACGCCTATTGTATGGCAAAGATTATTTATTCATTCAAGGTTTGGATGTACTAGCCTCAATGCAAACTAACATTAAGAGAAAGCCAAGGACTAGGAAATCATTGTATTTTGTATGCAACCATATATGCGAAAGCTTGGGCACTTGCTCAAAGCTGCGAGAGCACTAAATGAAGACCTAGTTATTCAAAACTTTGCAACAACAATTTAGATACATGTACATGGGTGAAAGAATTTACAAGGCAATTCTTCAAAACATTTTTGAGCATCTCCTCTATTTATCAAAACTAGTTGCTCTGGCCTTTTTTGATGACAGTGCCAATAGAAAAAAAGTCAAATGCTACATAGAACACTATCACTTTTTAAAAAATTGAGCATAAAATTGCATGGAAATTTGAATTTTCACAAGTCAAAAAAGACTGCGAAAATGTAAATGAAGAGCAGCTTTGATTAAAGTATATTCCAGGAAAATCGCAAAGAATGAACAATTGCAATTCTTACTCCAGATCATTGCCAACACAGAATGATCTTTCCAAATACTCGCAAGCAGATTTTATTGAGTAATAGTGAATGACTCTTGGAAATAATCATTATCTCCCATACATTATATAGAATTTACATTTCTCTGTCAAAATATAAAAAATAAACATGTTTTTCATGTAAAAAAAGTATTTGCCTTGATTCAATGAGCATCTTCTAACAATGCGTTATTGAATAAAGTTCCATAATCAAGAAGTCTTGAGCAAACTGTAAACATCAATGTTTTTTGAAAATAATTCATATGTGGTATTTTTGTTATGATTTGACATTTTTACAAGGGTCTTCAATAGAAGAATTGGAAGTTGTAATATGAGGACCACCCTAATAAAAAAAAATATATATATAGTTTAGTGCTAACATGCTTTGTTATTTAATAGTTGATCTTTCTTAGTTTACTTAACGTATATTGTTTCACCGATTTATGAATCGTTTAATCTTAGTAGTATATAGTAATTGTTTTCTCTTGCAGTATGTTATGTCAATATACTTCTGCTGTTAGTTGCCCATTTAGATGTCAATTTTATTCTGGTTCATTCAAGTCGAAATGTTCAAAAGTGATTTCAGAAAAAACGGTGATCCCGAAAAGCTATTTTAAAAACGAATTCAATAATCTAAGTGATAAGTAATAGCATTTATTGCATAGTTGTTGAAACTTTGTTGTCTTGATTTTCATTTTAGGGCACCACAATTCATTGAATTGCAAGATTACCTTAAATCAAGTAATACAACAGCTGTGAATAAATTTCGATTTAAATTTTGTTTAATTTTTCTGTGATACATAGCATTGTGTCACGTGTGCAAATTTAGGTCAAAATCCAATTTGATGATTTATTTAAATTTGATTGTCATTAATAATCATGTGCATTTGTACAAAGAAAAACTTTTTCAAATATTTCTGAAAAAGGTATGTTATGCTAATTAGTGGGCAGTTCACGGGTTTTACCAGCTACAGATCTCGAAATTTTGAAACGAGAAGGCGATTTGATATTAATAACTTTAAAAGAAATTATTCAGAAACTGATTTTAAACTCAAGACGAGTAAAAATTAAAAGAATAGAATGGTGATAAAATTAGCATCACATGGCTTGAATTATTTTCTCACCTCTGCAGCCGGATAGTGCGAAAATAAGACTTAGAATAAAAATTCATTATAAATTGAACACCTTTTTATCACAGGCCAATGGTGTAGGAGAGAGGGGAGTTCGTCCCTGGGTTCTACCGAATCTCATTTTTATATATTGTTGAATATCGGAAAGTTTTAAAATGCTACGAAAGTTATATATAATACATTGATTAAACCAAGCAGTGTAAATACCTTTTAATTTTCCAATGAATTAAGCTACTTGTCAGCCATGATTTAGTATTATCAAGCTGATTTACTTTTGTGAGAGCATAAAAAGAAATTTTAGTTAAAGTCCAAGTGTTTCTTCGTAGTATGAGGTAGTTTTGGTAAAGGTTTACTTTCTTAAAATTGAATTTGCACATGATTTTAAAATATCGATTTAATATATTTGCGCTACAAAATATAACTTCATTTCAAATGGTCTAAATTAAAAATGATTAATTTATATGTAACACAGTGCTCCACTATTAAATACACGGTAGATTTTAATGAAAGTTCATTAAAAATTAATCGCCGTAAATATTAGGTAGATAAAGAATAGACAAGTGTTTTGAACTTGTAAATTATTCATTTGATATAAAAGGATATACTTTAAGAAATTCGAATACATTTCTTTGATAGATCAAAGCATAACTCTCAGAGCTTTTCACTGCTGCATCAACAGTACATCACTCAATTTTAATAAAATGCAGTACAACAAATGCGATAGAATCGACAATTTTACAAAAACTCCGAGAAAATGAATATTAGCAGAGCTTGACCCACAAACTTTACATAATTGGGAAGTATAGATAGCGGAATGATCCCACACACATATAAACGGTTATTAAAAACCTCATCATGATCGCGTTTCCAAACTTAAATCCTTGAAATTTAACAGGGTAGTTTTTCTGTGTACTACCTACCCCTATAGTAAATATATTTAAGTTCGAATGAATACTGCGGGAGAAATGGTAAAAAAAAGGTAGTTTTGAAAAAAAGTGCGATTCCCGCTAAAGGCCTGTCTTAACTACACGGTTTAATTGACCCGACTTTGTCAGGAATTTGTGGAATGTAAGCTTGCTCCGTCTTAACTACACGATTTAATGGGCACGACTTAATCGGCCCTATTAAATCGTGTAGTTCGCACGGAAATGTATCCCATCCTCCCAAGTTTATTGTAGGGTGTTCTAAACACTCAATGTTACTAGTTTTACCATTATTCCCTACTATTGCATTAATTTCACTATAATAAAAGTCTTAAACGCAAATAAATATGTGTATATACAAAGAAGAACTGCATCACTTCAATATCAATTTTCACTATCGCGTGACCAAGCCTAATACTTAAAAGTACATGCTTTATATCGAAATCCAAAAAATTAACACAGTTCGGTAGTACTCGATTTGTATTTATGTCACTTGTGACAACATATTAAATAAATAAGCATAAATTCCTTCAAATTAATACGAAAAATTATTTACTTATTTTAGTAAATATCAAACAAAAAACGTTCATACTTTACATCTTGTCTATGCGAACCTATAATATTTACTTAAATATTTCAGTCTAAATTCAATTAGAAAATTTATATTTCAATGTATAAATTCAAAAAGTCGGCCGATTTAGTTGGGTAGTTAAGACAGGCCTTTAGCATACATCAAACTATAAAGATAATAGATGCTACTAGTCAATACACAAGTAAAAAATAGAAATTAGGACAAATTATACATAGTATTAGGCCATAACTAAACAGCAGAATTTTTCAAAACTAGCAAAAGGGCAGAATTAAAAAATAGGCTACAACAATGGGGCTTAGTCACGCGATAGATAGCATTTAAAGTGAAAAATTAACATTGAAGTTATGATGTTCTTCTCTACATATACATATTTATATGCGCATAAGATTTTAATTATAGTGAAATTAATGTAATAATGGGGCATAATAGTAGAAATAAGTAAAAAATAGAATCTATGCATGGCGAATAGGACCATTGAAATTTCGCTACCATGAACTTCCGTTACCAAGTAGAACCGATTAACATTTTAAATATTCCAATATTTGGTGAAAGATGGTGTACTAAGCCTAAAGGAATATAACATTGATCATATCCTTATTTTATAGAGGAATAGTATGTTATGATTAAATGGTACATGCTTGTAAAAGTGATGTAAACTTTTGAAATTCCTTTACCGAGTAGTTTTGTGTTGATAGATCGAAGAAAAATGAATTTCTTAAAAAAATTCTGTCTTATTAATGAACATGACACGTTCCAAAAAATAAATTATTATTGAATGAGTAGCATCCATTTTAGCAGTGAAAATGAAATTCCGTTACTGCTTGACTGGCAGCATTGGTATTATTTTTACCAATTAGAGCTTTGAAATATATTATTGTAATTATCAAAGCTTTAGGGGGAATAGATATTTCATCACCCCATTCGCGATTTATTCCTATCTTACGAAGTTTCAATATTCTAAATAATGTGCTTGATGGCATATTAAAACAGTCTGTACAGTTTCCTAACGAATTAAAAATGTTTTGAAATGTTGTATAATATAAATTCTGTCCTAAGACTGTCTCCCTTGAAAAGAAGAATCGTGTTAATGTTCACCGAAGGACTGATTTCCACAAGCAACATTTATTGATATTATCTGAAAGGTGAATTTTGGCGTAGCTTGCAAAAAATGTAAATATTATAAAAAATTGACATTTCATAGGACTAATTTTTACATTTTGCATCGGATGGCGCGCCATACATGATTACGACTGGATCAATCCTAAATACCCTATATTCAAACTGACATCACAACGTGCACTTTATGAGGCAATGGATATATAGAAGTGGACTTCAATTCCACTTCATCCCAATACTACTCGGTGGAGGGAAGTTGAATGTGGTACTCCCAGAAAATAAATACTGTGAAGAATGTTGCATAAGAAGGGACGACAGTTGATTGCTTGTAACTCCCGTAATTAAAGTAATTTCCACTCTTCTTCGGTGAATAAATTAGTTGATATAAAAAATACGAGTTTTTGGTCATTTTGATAACCAAGCTAGAAGAAACTATACAGGAAAACAAAATGTTGGATTTGAAGAACACAAAATATATGTATGGACTACATTGAAAGCATCAACCCATTTGTCTCCACCACCCACAGTTTTTTGTATTACCCTGTTAATAAAATTATACAAATAGCATATTTTGAAAAAAATCAATATATTATTTATTTTATTTGCTTAAAACACAACACGTCTATGACCTGATTTATGGAGGTAAGACTAGTCATCGACTTTTCTAAATATAGATGCAAAGCAGTTATCCTACATAATGTTAACATTCTTCCACATATTCATGTGGCTCACTCTGTTTCAAAGGCTGAAATGTAATACTTTTTTACAAAATAACTTCCCAAAATTAATTTGTATGAAAGTGACCTTACTTTCATATCAATTACAATGACATCTTGAAAAAATTTCAAATTTTAAATTTATATTAGGATATCAATAATTTTGCCTTTGGTACAGATGTAATCACCTGAAGCCAATATTCTGAAATGCGTTAGATATCAATTTCCATTTAAGATCTGTGCAGATCTAAGTGGTTGTTCTCCTGACTGGAGTCAGTCTGATTACACTAAGCAAAACCCTTCCTTTTTCTATGTGACAGGAGGTACAGGTCAAGCATTGATGAAGCAGTTTCCAAAGAAACTTTCAAGAGATGGACCTGTTCTTCATTATCTGCAACATTAACTTTCTAAACTGGACGAAGGAAACATCAAAGGTGTAAAAATAACATTAATGTGTACAATAAAATTGTGAAATTATTAAATGCTTTAAAGAACCT
Organism: Hofstenia miamia; assembly: GCA_900660155.1. Lineage (NCBI taxonomy): Eukaryota > Metazoa > Xenacoelomorpha > Acoela > Hofsteniidae > Hofstenia > Hofstenia miamia. The sequence goes on from CABFPE010000298.1 coordinate 894,011, forward strand.
AAATATAAATCTGTTTACTTTCTCAAATTATGAAGGAAATGCGATTATAATAAAATGATATTACTTAAAAGAAATGAAAAAATACTGAAAGATAAAATCAAATTAATGGGACATATAAAAAGGGAGAGGAAGAAAATGTCAATAAACAACTCTTGCGCTAGAAAGTTATGGTAGTACAATAGACAGCATCCATAAAGCAGAGGTGCTTTGGAAGGACGGCTGATAATATACTTCAAGGGCACGATAAAACAACTGCCCATTTTCATACATTTTGAAATTTTTTTAGTTGACTTATATTAATGATTCACGTTCAAAATAGACGATAGTGAAAAAAATTGAATCTCAACATTTTTAGCAATTCTTAAAAAATGATATACATTTGTTAAAATTTTGTAAATTTAAGTACGTATCACTAAATTTCTAATGTATTTTTACGAATTTGCATATATGAACTATTTTAAAAAATCAGCAGGAGGTGTGGGGACTTCGATACTAAATTCCTGCAATAGATACCTCTACGAGGATCTCTATTCTATTAGTTAAGCTACTACCAGCATCATCACTAGAAAATGGCAATATGGGTTTAATATGGACCGAAGCCCGATCCAATCAGAAATTTAACTACCAGAACCTACCCGACCCGAAACACTTTGATTCGCAATATTTAACGTCTTGGATCTCAATTCAATCAAATGATGATTAACTTTAGTCATTCTCTTATAATATAATCCTAATAATTTCATTTTTGTTACTTAACGTTTTAGATCCTTCACAAATTCAATTTGTTGATCAAAAAATTAAGCTTTGATGGTATTTCCCACACAGTAGGGTTTATTCAGGTACCTGTGCCACTCATCACAGCAAATGAATTTGATGTTAGGTGACTAAGTAAAAACTTGCTGGTCATATGTTGAAAATACAACTGATTTTTAGTTTTGTATAGTTTTTGTTGTGTGTTATGGTTAGAGTAATTAGTTGTTGCAAATTGAAAGTACAGGCATTGGCAAAACCGTTACGGTTAAAGCCAGTAGGGATACACATGAACCTCTTATGGAAAAATGAGGGTATGAGAAATACCTTACCAGTAGAGCGTTGTGAAACATAACATTGCAATCTTGTCATCATCTATTCTCAATAAATATTACAGTATTTCAATAATTTTGACAAACGAATAACTTCTACAATCATATATTATCGAGTCCCCTAACTCAAAAGATAGCAAATCACCTCTGGTATAGAGATATTAAAAGTATGGTATCTGCGAAATGACCAATTTCAGAAAAACCACCACATAAAAGGTGTCCGAAAAGCCACCATACACTGAAAACATTGCGTTTATAGTACTTTTTTAGAGGAATTGAAAAGAACAGCAGTGCAAGTTTAAAGATAATTATTTAACATTGGTCCCATTTTCTGCACTGAAATCATCATCAATTCAGAAATAATCCAAATATTCATCTCCAAGTTTTGCAACAGGAACTTCGAAAATGATTGTTCCAATGGGATAAAACAACTTGCAACATTCCTTGGTCAATATCCAGCCTCTTCAGAAGTCCTTCGGAAACCAATTCATCTCTCGAGGGGCAGGGTCTGCTTGGTCATCTGACTTGACCCTAGCCGAGTTTTTCTTCTGGAGCACTTCGAAGGACAATGTTTTCTTCAGGAATCCGCACCGTTTTGGAGCTTCAGGTGACTATAACCACTAACATTGAACAAATTGCTTCCCAAACTTTTAAGATCTTCATGAACATGCAAAAACACTTGAAAGGTTGTCTAGAAATTGACGACAGATATTTCCACTATCCTTTGTAACGTTTTGCTAAGTACATCTTTTTGCCATTATATTTTGTTTATAACAATTGCTAACGTAATAAACAGCTTAATCATCTACATTATTATTTATTAAATAAAATCAAGCCCTAACTATGTTATGATTCCAGCTAATTGTTCACAAGTATTCCAATTGATAAAATAATAAATCATATCATATCACACCATATAGCACAGGAACTATTGGAAAATGGGAAAACTTACTATAACACGACTACACAATAGATCAAAAGCAATGAATGCAATATATAAATGAAATTTTACATTATTATCCTCTACCCTTCTAAGACAAAATTTCAGTTTTTCAATTTCCTAGTAGATTTTACTGTAGGTGTCTAACATATACAACTTTGGACGAGCAAACCAAAAAGCTTTTTTGGTAAGGACCATAAAAAGAACCTAAATTTCATATATGTCAAACACTGCGAGTGGTAAATATCTTGGTCATGTTTCAAAAGTTGAGTTTGAACACGCTGATGTGAGGAACTTTTGATAAAAATGAATGTGCAAAAAAATCAAATCGATTGAATTTTATATCCCTTGCAATTGTCGTAATTCGGTAAATCCTGTCACCAAATATTAAATCAAATTGCATTTTCGAATTTTTAGCACATCGAGGATAAAATTGACAAATTATCATTTATATACTGTCTCAGTTTTCAGAAAGCAAATCGATGCACTTCAGTATATATATCGACGACATTAGCATGGAGTAGAGTTTACTATGCTGTGCACTCCTCTCAAATAGAAGACATTGAGGAAGACGTGACATTTGTTTACTGTTTACGCATTAACAAAACTTGGTGTATTACCAATAGCAGGTACACGAGAAAGGACTAAAAAGCTTCAAACTTGTCAATGTAAAGTACAGATTAACTTTCTACTAAGATAAGTGATTTAAAAAACGTATCCCTAACAAATGAATGTCAAGTCACTGAATGAAATTGATCAGAAATGGTATAGAATATTGAGTGGATTTATCAGAAAGGTGAAACCTGTCTTACAACCAATTAAATAAGAATTAACAACGTTCAGTATAATGTGTATTTTATTGGAACATATGTTTGATAGACTCGATACGACACTGTTGTCATTTAGTTGGGAACTATTGTCCATTATGCAATAAGCCTCCTTTATTAAACAAAGCAAAATTTAACATATGTGCTAGGTAAAAGCACATTTAGGTTTCATAATCATTTAGTCTATATTAAGTAAATTCAAAAGTTGAATATTTGTGCAATTGATGTTCAGCATGACCTACGTATAGCATTCGGTGTGACAAACCACTATTTGATGAAAGTTCCACACGATGTCCCTACATTTGGCTCCGCGCCCAGGCTTTTTAAGCATTCTCGTTCATCTCATGTGGTCCGCTGGTCCTCAAATAAGTTGCAGTAGTAACGTGAAATTGTCTAAGATTATCCTCAAATAGGAACCAAACTGTCTAGCTTATAGTAAAACCCTTAGAAACATCGATAAATTGCATTTAGTCCCAGTTCCATTACATATAATCCTATACCAGGATAAGTTCTATTACAAAATCAATCTAAATTTAATTATCAATGATAGTGGAGAGAGGCTCAGAACTCTACTTTAAACTTTTTCGTTATGTGCTGCCGAATTCAGGATGCTTAAGAGCTCATAAAAAATCATTCTCACGAATTCATAACACCTTGACTACTAATTAATTATTTCAACTTTCACACAAGTTATATAAATAATTGGAAATCTTGTGATATTGACACTAACGATATTCGGTATCATTACCGTTCAGATTCTTATCCCGTTCCCGATACCGCTCCCGTCTGTACAATACAAGATTAAAAACTGTAGTACCACTAACGTAAAGGTACGGGACCCGTGCTACTGTAACAACCTTTAGCTGTAGCGAGACTTCAGCATAAACTTTTAAAAAATTAATGAATTATTCTGTTTTCTTGATTTTTTGATTAGGGTTTTGAGGTACCGGCACCGTGTGAACAAGTGGTACCGGTAATAGGATTTACGGTACGGGTATTAAAAAATTATTAAACGACATGATACCGGACGGAATTTGTCAAGATTTTTGTGGTACCGCAGAACTATTCGACATATAATTCTAAATGCACTCCCATTCAAAAGTGATCATTGTTATAGGGCATTGCCCTTCTTGAAGGAATATTAAATATTTTCTGATGAAAAATCTGATTGCTTACAAATCATTCAAATCCTTCCGATACATATGTTCAGATATTGAAGTTTAAACTCTTGTGAGAAACAAATTTATAACAATTTTGCTTTTCAAGTCCTGTTGAAATGCACCATGTTCAAGTTCTCAAGTAAATGGGAGGCCCGCGAACCTACCAGATTTTAAAACGTAAGAAAAAGAGGACTGTCATGAGGTAGTTTGGAACTTTGGATTTTGCATACACGTATTCAGTTAAATTATTAATTTTTTTGCCGAAACCATAAAAGATGATATACGTCCTTGCAGAATTAAGTATAAATCCATCAGTAACATTTCTTCCAACAACAAAAACGGGTTCGTATTCTACGATGGAAGGCTACCATGTATAAAATTTATCCAACTGGTTATAGTCTATATGATAAGCGTGTTGCAAATGCGGTAATAATTTATTAAAAATAAATTACATGTGTATTAATCAAATGTATTTAGTTCCTTGTGAAATCAACTACAAACATTAACAATTTTACAATTAAAGAAACAACGCCGTAAACATGCTGTTCAATCAAAATCTGTTATCGGCCAGTTCGTCTGCTTAAATTGCCTTTACTTATACGTATTGAATGTTATGTAACATTAAATTGATAAACAATGTTGATAATCTTACCTTGAGGTATTTAGTACACCATCCCATGGATCGGGCTTAACTGGCTTTCGAAAACGCAAAGAGTTTATTGGTGGTTTTGCAAATGGTATTCCAAGAAATGTTGCGACTGATGCATTTTCGTAATTTTGCGAAAAACCACTTATATATCCATTTTCGGTTTTCACGATTATCCTTTCGGATAATGCACAAGTGAATAGTGCCAAAATAATGAATAAACGTCCGTACATGCCTGCATCAGAAATTTTTATGCGAGTCGCGATACCAGTCGACGAACAAAAATTAGTCAATAGTGTAAAGTAAACGACAAACACCATCACAGCGCTAACCAATGAAAGCGCGCTTAGTATTTACAGCTTGTCGGATAATTCACCAATGTAACGTTTACAATAATTTAACAATAAGTTAAATTAATATTGCACACGTTTTCAACAAATGACATGTCTTTTATATCATACGCCATATTACAGGTCTATAGTTTGCAGGCAGGGTTGTAAAAATATTTGTAAAAATGATTAACAATGAGTAAAATAAAATTATACATGTATTTAGTTTGGGAAAATTATTTATTTGCAGGTGAAAATTATTGAAATTCTATTCCAAACTTTGTAGGATATTCTATTCCAATGTAGGATATTTTTCACCGAATTAATTGCGAAATTATTGAATAATTAAAATAATTAAAATTATGGCTTTGTTTATTAGAATATTAATAATTTAACAATTATCGAAGTATTTCACAAGGTGGAATAAAAAACAAAAATTATGCAAAAATATCATTCTATAAAGCTCTATTTATACAGTATTTGGGATTTATAGAATAGCTTGTACAAAAACACTAGTCTAGCGGTCTACAACTCACAGGAAGTTATAGCATTAATCTTATGAATTTGTTAGGCATATATCTCGACTTAAGACAAGGTTTTAAACGTTGCTGTTGGGATGGACATTGACATTAGGTGGAATTGGGTAGAAAAACTCAACACTTCAATTATCGGGTTGCACTACTGTATTCAAGGCATATTAAATGTCTTAAAGATTCTGCTTGAAGAAATTACCTCTGGTGTCTTGCTTTGATGTTTTTGTGCTTAAGCGTGCAAATTAAAATTAAAATTCGTACTTTAACAATATCCTTATATATTGATAATATGGCATGATTACAAAACATGAGTTATGTTTATGTTTGGACAGCCGTTAGAATGACTTCTGGCTGAAGATTTAAGTGTAATTTTCTTAGACAACCTGCAATATTGATTTCATCATAAAAATATATATATATATATATATATAAATTATATATATATAATATATATATATATATATATAGGTGATTAAGTTAAAAAATGTATTGACTAATGCTATGCATTAGAAAGGAAATTTTCAGACAATTTCATTGACAAGTTGTCATGCAATTACAATGGTAAAATTTGTATCCTAGCCATGATTTACTAGAAATATATGTTTATTTAAGGACAGTTTTTTTAGAATCCCAACTTTTCAATATTTATAATTTCCTTAGGTAATAAATTCCAAGTCTACTGATTTTGACATTAAGTGAAGGATTCATTTAAAATCTTTTTTACGTTTAGCACATGTGAATACCAGAATGTTAATGGTGTTTTAAGTGGTAGGTCTTCGATGAGTTTGAAGAATGTCAGCATACTATGATAGACCATTTTGGCAAGAGGAGAATGTTTTGTTTTAGACAAGTTTTTCTTTGAAACATATAATTTACATCTTAAATTATAAGTAAAAATTTTTTAAAGTACGCTGGTCAAGTCAGCCTAGCTATCTGCGCTCAAATGTAGTGAATCATGTGTAACTTAAAAGCAATCTGTTGAAAAATCAATACTAAATTCTGAAATATTATGATAGTATCAAATGCTCTTTTAGAACTGCAATCTAATGCAGTCAAATTTAATCCAAAAAATTCAAGAAATTTTTTTCTCAAACATCATAAAATGAGCCTAAAATGGCTACAATCTAAATGGGTCTAACCGTATTTTGGCCTAAAATTTCAGCCAATGTCCATCTATGTTTGAAATAGATTGCTATGCCCAATGTTTGGCTCTATAAAAATTTTTGTATTTGTGATTACAATAATCATGAAATTTCTTAAAACTAAGTTGATGTTGGCATTGCAAGTTCCATCTTACATGACAATTTTTTATTGAAGAGCATCGCAAGTTGTATTAATATCATAAAATTTTGGTGGTGTTTGCAGCAACTAGATATTCCACTTGCTTTTTTGTGTTTCTTCTGCTTTTCCAATTGCAAGTTTTTACAAACAAATGTTTTTGTTTCCTTACAATTTTGTCTTTATGTAACAAGGCTAACATGAATAGCATTTTCAGATTTGAAGTATTCGTCACCAATTTTATAGGTTGTTGGAAAGAATAAGGTGGAACCTGCTGTATGAACAATGAAATTCAATTATAAAATTTCACTTAGATTGAGATTATTAACACACGCAAAGTGGCATTCAATGAAAAATCTGCGAAATGTATAAAATGTACAAATACACCATTTTTAAATATTTTTGGAGCCGAAACATCCGATCCGATTCGAACCGATCCGAGATCCAATCCATTTCCATCTCTGCACAGAAAGAAGGATATCACACGTAATTTTGATGCAACATTTAGGATTTTAGCGCAATTTAAGCCTTTTTCAAAGAACAAACATGACTCATATTTCTTAGAAATTGGCTATTTACAGTTTGTTTTTCAAAAATAACTATCGAAGACTACGATATTTTAAGGAACGCACTGGTCTCACTCGTCCTTCACAACCGGTAACCGCCCAGGTGAAGTACTTGAGTAACGTTGTTATATATCAGAAAATTTCAACATTCTTGCCCAATTCTATCATTCAGTCACAGAGGAAGAAGAGTTGTGAAATTTGTGAGGAATCACAGAAGAATTTGATTTTGTATCAGTAAGTTTTCTAATTAATTGCTCAGCTATTGTAAGTCTCCAAGATTAAGAACCACTTGGAACAAACCATCGAAATTTTGGAAAACTGAGACCTGAAATCAACTTTGAATCATTTTCGACGAAATTTTAAACACTTTTTAACAAGAATCCAATTTTGGCAAATTTTGAAACTGTTCTAAAAAATGGGGATATGGAACATAGACGTACATTGATGCCGTATGCTATCGTATAAAAGTGAGAGAGTATTTTCAGCCATGAATTCAGTCAGGAACCCTACTTTGACCGAAAGACGACAATCTTTGCCTGTCGAGAACTTGGCATTTTTACTCGTTGATACTGGTACTTGAGGCATGCAAGGAATAACACTTTTGTTAAGCCAACTTTTTTATGAACATAAAACAACTTTTAGCTCATTTTGACTGATTTTTAAAGCAACAAAACTTTAAAATTTTTAAAGATTTTGCAGGATTTTTAAGAAATCTCTTTTTACAAAATTATCAAGAATATATTATTATTAAATAAACATATAATCTCTAAAAAATGTTTGCTAAGCTATTTTATACAATTTTACTTTGCTTCATAGGCAAAATTTTAATCACCTGCTATAAATAGCGGAATAACTGCATTATGCAGACTGCAGAGTACACAAAATTGCATCCAGCCAAGCTTCTACTTACCAAACATAGAATCCTTTCCAGGACAATACTGAATTAAAAATAGGAAATAGTATGTTTGCGGAATTTTTTGATAAAGAAATTTGCTAAACCTCCTGTTTCTACCATATATGCTCAGATATAGACGCACTTTTGTTACTACAAAAACAATCTCTTTGTCAATACGACTTATATCCGCGACATACCCCAAGATCACTGATTTTGTTGATCTGAAGAGTGCAACTCGTGGATAAGCGATATCTTATTGAACGGCAGTAGTGTGATCAGTAAATCTAGAATTTTGATGAATAATAAATAGAGTAGATTTATATAACCACTTTACGCATTGGTACACTACTAATATAATCAAAAAGTAGCCTGCTCAATCTTTGGATGCCTTTACTATGATGGCAGAATTTTTCACAATTCAGGCATAGTTCATATTTTCGTCAAACCTGAGGTGCTAATCATATGCAGAGATGTAATACAGCTGAGTATATACAAATGCTGTCTGTATCACTCCAATATGTCTTCACCTTGTGGATGATGCGCTGTCTCTTTTGGGGTATGGGAATGGAACGCAAAATCAATCTTTATGCACTGATAGAAATTAGGACTCCAAGCAATATTTGCAAAGTGGTTGGACCCAAGGGTCGGGCCGCCATGGTGCTTCGTCAACCTACATTTAAAAAATGTATTTCTCCACTTACTCATTTTTACCAAATGTAAACAGCAAACCTCGATCTAACGGTTAAGTCTGGTCAACAAAAAATAGTTTAGGACAGGCAGAGAGTCTATAATGTCGGTCAGCCTATGGATTTCGGTCGGATAACTAGAGACTTGCGGGACTTGTTGTTTGGTCCCAGCTTCTGTTGAGGTCCCGATACAACAAAACACGAGTTCTCACTTCCTTCTTGCTTATCACATATTCGCAGTCCTGAACAACCTCTCCTGCTTTGTTTCACCGTTAGAGTAAGAGCCTAAAAACTGTCTCTCTTGGTCTTATTGGCTGGAGCGCACTTATCAATCAATAGTCACTCCACAGGGGTCTTATGATATATTCCGTTTTTGGAGACAAAAACGAGAATCAAACATAGTAGCAAAGGCACGAAGTCTGTTTCGGAATACAACTTAGTTTAATGCCATTAAGGAACGTCGGAGCAAGGTAGTAGTCTATTACCATATTACCTAATTTCAAGTGAAATTTTCAACTTCAAGCAACTTGGTGGCTTCAAGAAACGGAGATAACCCCGTAACAAAAATTTCAATGATGAAAGTTTAATTGTCGCAATTTCTTCCATAACTCATTCTTGTTCATAAACAGTAGCTTGACAGGATTAAATTAAAAAATAACGGCAATTCACGTTTTATGTTTCTTCCTTAAATTACAAAAAGATTGAGAAATATATTTGTGATCCCGGGTCATCCCGTTAAGAGAGTCCGATCTCGTGGAACCAGGAACGGAAACGGTACCTGTACCGAAGGCCGTAAGTATAATTATGTATTATGTAGCTTAAATAAAAACTAAATGTAATTACGAATAACGAATAATGTATGCATATATATTATTTAATATTGTGGCTGTCAAAAATTGCAAACTTGCAACATCTTAACAAGTAACAGAAAAGAGCTATGTACGTAATTGCATTTACACATTAATTTTAACACCATAGGAATAAATAGAAATTTTTTTTATTAAATTTTGTGATTTTTTGTAATTACAGATACATTTAAACGCAAATTATTCACAATTTCATGTTAAGTGGAGTGCTTAAGAGCATGCAGATTATTTCTTAGACTTCCGTTGTACCTAAAAATGAAATTAACACTATAATGTTGTTGTTAAGAAATTGTGTAATTATGTAACATGGAGTTGTTTCGGTAGTATTTTGGAAAAAAAAATTCTAGGAATAAATATAAGACGCTACAAAATTAAAATTTAGGAATTTGTGATTGTTTTATTCAAGCCTTATCAATTTCGTTACTGATTTTATTTTTTATAGTTTACAAATATCTTGTTTAAAGAATAGTATCATTTGTAAATTGTTGTCATTCAATTCTACAAGTTACTACGGATATTTGGTACCAAAACATTTTAAGTGAGTTTGCCACTAAGACCTGTGATTTCTTAAAAATTCAACTTTTCCTTGTTTTCTCATACTAATCCTTAAATTATAGGTAGAAATTGATAATTATTCTAATGGAAAATTTCGACTGATTTTTAACCATACCCAACAATAGATCTTATTTTAAACAAAATAATGATATTGAGCGTCATAAATTAACAATATTCATAGTCGAGCTATTGCAAAAATTGAGACATTTCAATTAGCCTTACTTTAGTATTAGACAGCATCGCACGCTAATAAATTCAGAATCACCAACATTAATACTGGAAAGCCTGAGAATTTGATACCCTTAAATGCCTGAAGTGATCAAATTTGATCACCTTTTTAGAATTTATGCAACAACCACAACAGATGAAATAAAAGTATGAAAAAAACAATAAGTCTGTCTTCTATTTAAATTCCAATTATATTCAGTCATTACAAATGCATTTACATATTTTTCACATGTAAAAATTGCAGTTTCCACATTTTCGCGTACTGCAAACGCCACAACTTATATTGGCGTTATTTGTGTATTGTCTTGTTCCACATAACCCACACTTCTCTACAATTGGTATAAATTGCATTGTCCCTGGACCTGAAGAAATATCGAACTCATATGGAGGGTTGTGTCGATATGCTGAATTTCTTAGCCATGACTCTGTCAGAGTTGCTTTACCAGGTGAAGTATAAAATCCTTTTCAAAATTTTATCTGCCGTTGTTTTTTCATAAAGATCCCTGACAATAAAATATGCAATATCAAGCATATCAAATACAGCAACTGTCCAGTGATTTGCATCAGCCTTGGTGCAGCAAATTTTGAACCACAGAATTGCTTTCTTTAATAAAAAATCTGGATCTATATAATTCTGGCAAATTAGAAATCATTTTACTACATAATTCTCATCAATTTTGCCACACCATACCAATTTAAATAAGCCGACCTTGGTCTAATTCTCAGGGATGTGGATAATGTGTAGTCAAAATTTGACTATGGAATCATTAAAATTCTTCGATTGACTTTGATAAAACTCAAAATTTCTTCACTAATAATTTATTAGAATCAGAAAGAAAACATCTGATAATCTTATTAATTTACAAAATTTGAAAGAAAGAACTTTTTTTTTAAATATTTCTTGAGAATTCGATTGGGAAAGAAATTTGTATATATATTTCTTGCACTGCAACCGGAATGTGGTGTCCTTTCTCGTAACCGATCAAAAGCATATACTTCTCGTTTGGGAATGATTCTTCTCAAAATATGATTACTATTGCTCGTTATTTTGTAAAATAGCTTGTTATTCTTGTCCAAAATAAATTCCTTCATAGATATATAAGATTCCAATAATCCCATTTTTTGTGCTTTGCGTTTGAGACGATCAATTTTGTGTAGGTTTTGTTGTGAACAACCTCCCCACACTCTTATGCAATAGCTTATATGAGCGGAAATCATTGTTTTATATTAATAATTCAAAGTTTTCAAAGCTTTAATCTAAGTGCTTCACTTTGAGTAGGAGTTATAACGAACTTTTTTCTCAAGTTTATTCACGCGTTCATCAAATCTAAGGTCATTGGACAAGATCACTCCAAGAACTACGACTTTGCTTTTTTGTTGAATTCCATGAATTTCACGAGGTGTATCACCTTTTTGAAATTGGATACAGACCTCTGCAGATTTGTTTGTATTGAAAAACATANTTTTATGTTAATATGGCTTCTCAATGGCCCATGTTCTTAAAATCTGGATCAACTATATATTTCACAAGAATAAAAAATACAATACAAGTATGAATAAAAATGTCAATAACTTGAAGCATTGCCTTTTGAGCGAATNTTGAAAAACATATTATTCAAACTGCACCACGACATAAGTTCTTTAATAATTGCTTCAGCTTGATCAGGGTATGCATAGAAACCGGGAATAATGCAATTGATATCATCCGCATATTTAACCAAGTTACAAGATTCAGAAGAAATTTGCATCTCGTCATATAGTAAATTAAACATGATAGGTCCAAAAATAGTCCCTTGAGGAACACCACAGTTAGTCTCAAGTAATCCTGAGTGATGTTTGCCCATATCGACATATTGTCTTCCTTCCATTAGAAAATCCGAATGAATGTTAATTACATGTTTTTGATCGGGGATTAATTCAGTTTTTTTCTACAATCCTGTGCCTTGGAGCGCGGTCAAATGCCTTGCTGAGATCAAGAGTAAATATTCTCACATAATCGTAAAGTTCACTGTGATTTTTGCATGTACTGGAAAAAAGTAGTGAGACACCCATCTGAAATTTATGTAAATCGCTCTCACGCATTCATTAATTAGTGAATCGGAATTATACTTTGCACANTAAAGTTCGCTGTGATTTTTGCATGTATTAATGATTTTCAGAAGAGCGCACTCTGTCGATAAACCTTTTCTGAAACCAAATTGGTTAGAGTTAAGCGTTTTATTGTACTTGTCAGATATTAATGTGTCAAAGAGTAATCTCTTGAAAATTCTAGAAATAATGGAGGTAATGGATACAGGACGGAGATGTTCTAGTGTTTCAATCTTTGCCTTTTTTGGAATTGGTACTACACGAGAGATTTTAAAAATCTTTGGATATGTGCCTTTCTTAATACTGAGATTAAAAATATAGGTTAACACTTCGGCTAAATTGTGTGCGTTGTTTTTAATTAACCAATAAGGAATACCATCTGGACCAAGGGAAGAAGTTTTAACGTTAGCTAAGGCATTGTATGCTGTGAGTAAATCCAACTCTTCAATCGGACGCTGTTCCAAACTTTGGAGGGATGGTCCTATATATGGTGTTATCGTCGATATATCTGTAAAATAACTGTTAATTTCATCTGGTGAAAAAGGTATTTTAGGACCTACAGANGTAGAATATTCCGGACTGTGCGTGTTGTTACTTCACTCTCAGCTTTCCAGTTCANTGTTATCGTCGATATATATGTAAAATAACTGTTAATTTCATCTGGTGAAAAAGGTATTTTAGGACCTACAGAGTGTTTTTGATTTAAACTTATATTTAAATTGTCCCACCAAAACTTTGAACCACGTTTTTTCTTTGTTAGATGATATGTTCTTAATTAATTGATTTCTAATTTGATTATAGAGCTTTGAGACTAATGAAAATTTCTTTTTCTTTAGCGCTACTTGTTTTTCTTTAATTAGTAATTTGACTTGGGGTGTGGTGGNCATATTTTTGTAGAATATTCCGGACTGTGCGTGTTGTTACTTCACTCTCAGCTTTCCAGTTCAAGTGAAGCTCTCTTGATGTCATCATTGGGTTTGACTTTGAGATCCTCACCAGCCTTTTAGAATCTCTTTCAGTCACTTTTCGAGGTCGGCCAGCCTTCCGAGCGTGTTCAATGCCCTTTCCTTCATTGAATACTTTGACAATTCGGCCAACAGTGCTTCGTGGGACATCTATAAGCTTGTGAATTTGTGAGATTGACATGTCCTCAGCATGTTTGTCAAAGATGATCTTGATAGCAACCGGTGTATACTTCATTGCAATAAATCTTTTGTGATTATCCCAAGTATTGGTTGTCTTTATATAAAGAGTAGAAGCCAATGAAAAGCCATGTTAACATCAAAGGAAGGGATCTGTAGGGGTGTCTCACTACTTTTTTCCAACAAGTCTTTGACGGCATCCGATCAAAGAGCGCGGCTAGCGCGGAATATCTCACAATTGAAGCCGACTTGTCAATCAAAGCAACTGACAACAATCATCTTTATTGATGTTCAAAGTATAATTCCGATTCACTAATTAATGAATGCGTGAGAGCGATTTACATAAATTTCAGATGGGTGTCTCACTACTTTTTTCCAGTACTGTATTAATGATTTTCAGAAGAGCGCACTCTGTCGATAAACCTTTTCTGAAACCAAATTGGTTAGAGTTAAGCGTTTTATTGTACTTGTCAGATATTAATGTGTCAAAGAGTAATCTCTTGAAAATTCTAGAAATAATGGAGGTAATGGATACAGGACGGAGATGTTCTAGTGTTTCAATCTTTGCCTTTTTTGGAATTGGTACTACACGAGAGATTTTAAAAATCTTTGGATATGTGCCTTTCTTAATACTGAGATTAAAAATATAGGTTAACACTTCGGCTAAATTGTGTGCGTTGTTTTTAATTAACCAATAAGGAATACCATCTGGACCAAGGGAAGAAGTTTTAACGTTAGCTAAGGCATTGTATGCTGTGAGTAAATCCAACTCTTCAATCGGACGCTGTTCCAAACTTTGGAGGGATGGTCCTATATATGGTGTTATCGTCGATATATATGTAAAATAACTGTTAATTTCATCTGGTGAAAAAGGTATTTTAGGACCTACAGAGTGTTTTTGATTTAAACTTATATTTAAATTGTCCCACCAAAACTTTGAACCACGTTTTTTCTTTGTTAGATGATATGTTCTTAATTAATTGATTTCTAATTTGATTATAGAGCTTTGAGACTAATGAAAATTTCTTTTTCTTTAGCGCTACTTGTTTTTCTTTAATTAGTAATTTGACTTGGTGTGAGGTGTGGTGGATCCTTGTTTGAAGTTTTAACTTTTATTAGTGGGCAGTATTCATTATAAACCTCGATAATATGGTTTACAAAGTTTCAGCTGCCGTGTTAGGATCATCCATAGACATTATCACAGAATAGTTCGAATTATCTAGAGCAATTCCAAGTCTATATATATCAGACTTTCTTTGACGATGCATTATTAATCCCATGTGATCAGATGGGGCCGAAGATAGAAAGGGAACTGCTTTGTGGTAATAACAGTTGCAGTAGTAAAAATAAAATCTAATTGTTTACCTTTTCGTGTTCGCCTTTGCTTATTTGTTGAAGAAAATCTTGTTGGGAAAGAAAGTTTACCTCAAGATTGTTGAAATCTCCCATTATTGTAATATAAGCTCCAGGATAAAGTGTCAATAATTTATCAATATTTCCTAAAATGTGGCATTCGTTTTCTAATTTCTTTCCCAAATTGGGCGGACAATACACTACACAATAAATATGAATGTGTGAAGATTTCAGCAAACAAAATATTTTAAGACATTGTCATCGGCGATATTCAGGGCTTGTAGATTATACAGTTGACTAAAATAAACGCATATTCCACCTCCCTTGGTTTTAACTGAATTATAGCATGATCTATCTTTTCGGATTAATTTGTATCCATGAATGCTAACAACACAATCTTCTATATCACTATTGAGCCACGTTTTAGTAATAAAACAAATCAATTTTATTGTAAAGTAAGTCATTTAAAATAAAATGATTAGCATTTGGTTTCTTTAATGATCGCACATTTAATAAGAATATACTAGGAAACGCGTTTCTTTTTTCTAGTCATTTACTATTCCAATTGCCATTTTCATATACTTGCAATTTTAAATTACGAATTCGTATATATTTTGAGTTAATGCATTCGTTTATAAATTTACGTCTCTGTTTGAGACATTGTCTCTCTTGATTAACCTCAGAGGCTGATAAATCATAAAAAATAAAAATTTGTTTTTTATACGATTTCAATTTATATAGGGATAAAAATATCTTCCTCTTGTTCCAGACTGTATCTAGTATTACCAATAGAGACCGATCAATTTGCTTCGATTTCCTTCCAAGACGTTAAATATCTTTTACATTGCAATTTACATCAATATGCTTAAGGAATTGGGATACCTCAATTTCATCAAAATCAAGTTGCTCTTTGGCATTTGTCTTAGTATCTGGAATGCCCCGAATCCGAATTGCATTTGAAATTTCCATGCGGTCTTCACGTTTTTGCTCAATGGGTGTTTCCTTTGAAATATGCTTAATAGAATTCACCTTTTAGTTTAATATTGAAAGTTCAGACTTTTGGCATTCCATTTTTTCAGTAATTATGTCTAACTTATCTTGTAATGACTCGGAATTAGAAACGGTGGTTTTCATGAAAGAATTTTTCTTTTTGGCATCACTGCAAACATTACAGAAGGTAATAGTTTGGTCCATTAGTTTAATTAGAACTTCGATTCAACTGGTTGAAAGCCGGAGCAATTCTTTGTAAAATGATATGATGTATCACAATAGGCACATGTAAAAAACAGATCATCTTTAATTAGTTTTGCACATGTAGAACATTTTAAGATTTTATCATAATTTACCAACATTAGTAAATATTAAAGCGCTCCAAGAGAGCATGCAAAACACGACCGAACTGCGTCAAATGTTTCTTTCGTCAAAATCAAGTTTATTAATCAAATGCTTTCTCAAGTGAATTTGAAAATTTGTGAACAAATATCCAAAAGTGTTTAGACTTGAAATCTGTAATTTGTCCACACTTGTAGTTAAGTCCATAAATAATGCTAATTAGGCGTTATTAGTAAATTATTAAAAATTAAAATAAAAAAATTAATATGCTCCACAAAGCCAGAAATACGTGTAAAATAGCAGATTCTTTGATTTGGTTGCCCAAAAGGACTTGTTGTATCAAACAATTTCCTGTGCCAGAGTGAAGTTTTTGGCCTCCTTTTCGACAAATTTACAGCAAATTCCCACCCCGCGATTACAGTAGGCCTTGGTAAGATCGAAATATTTGGAAATTTTACATGGAGTTTCGTGTAATTTAAAATTATTAAAAATGCTGTGAACATTATATGATTTGCAAAGATATAAATTAAAATTGTAGTATATTTTCATGGTATGCATAGGCTTATTCATAGTTGATATTTTTTAGCCTCATCTGTACACATATATTTTGATGAAAGGTTGGCTGATTATAATTTCAGAAATAGATTCTACCTAAATGTTCCTCTAAACATGCTATTAATATTGCATACAATCGGCATTGGAATGCAATTAGCAAGAATTATTAAGCATAAGTTTCCACATTTCATTATGAAATCATTTAATTTGATAACTGAGATCGTTATGCCAATTAAATGTTAATTTTTATGTTATTACACAACAGTTGCTATAATAATGATCTAGAACTCGTGTTTAGTTTGCTTGCACCTTGCTTGAATTTTTATTTAATTCAGCTGAGAAAAGGTATACATGTTTAAACCTGTATGTAACAGGTCTTAAAAATTCGACTTAAAATGAAAATAGTGATTAACTAGTAGAAATTTCTTTCTCCAAGTAATCAAACTCATACAGCGAAAATAGTTATCATACAATTCATTTTGAATTATTCTGGCCAAAAACAATCACAATATCTTCGTGTTCAATATCTGAGATTAACGACAGAGGATGAGCACGTAATAACTATAACAACAGCCAGAAAAACTTAATGCCATTTAACATTATAAACACCAACCAGAAAATTGATTTTTGCTGTATTATCTGACTTTCATTGTGTGAATAAGCAATTTTTCAAATTTCTATGCTCATTTTTAATAGAGTTTGTAGATATGCAATTAAAATTTATTTCATAACCTTTCTCTCTAATGTACTATAATCAAGTGTCTGAAAAATACAGGCTCTTATTAATTAGTCCTATAACATTACACAACATTACTATAGGTCCAAACTATGCTATAAACGCTTAATACAGTTAATAATCGACTGTAGCAACATACTGGGCTTACAGGTATATAATTTGAAAAATATCTCGAATAAATTCATATTTCTCTAAAAAAACGAATTTATGCGTTTCTAGTTAGCCATCTTCGAGGTGTATTAACAAGAATATCATCAATTGTTTTCTGTTCAAAGCCCCGTAACTTCATCCAAGGTACAATATTAAGAAGAACATGAGAGTAGCCGTGTCCTCCATATTTCATCTAAAATAAAGAATAATGAGTACTCTGCAAGATTTCGTAATTTTATATTTAGTATTTAATTGTAATCTTAAAAAATATTAAATCATCTCGGATAGAGATCCCATAATTAATGATACAGTTGGAATCGGATCGGTTTTTTTCGGTTCAGGCACGGGCATGCTCTTCTGGTAAAATCTTATATAATATTGTATCGTTAATAAGATCAGATAAGACAATCCTTATTAAGAGAAGGTAAAAAAATTAAATATAAACTGATGGCTTCTCAAAATAGCGTCATTAAAAAAACAAAAATCATAGTATTTATAAATCTAAAAATTGTTGAAGGAGGGGTGACTAGCAGTTGGATTTCACATTTTTATTGCAACATTTACTGACTTGTTCGCAGAGGATATACAAGTATCGTCTGCGTATTGTATCAGATTAAAATTAGTATAAAAGTTCAAATCATCACAGAAGAGGTCCAAGAATGGTTCCTTGAGGAACTCCTTTTTCAATAGTCAGTCTGAAAGTAATGAGTTGATTTTGACAAGTTGTTTCCTATTACTTAAAAAAACTCGCAATTGAACTAGTACTATCAAGGAACAAACCCATACGTTTTAGTTTTTTATTAGTATGTTATGGTCGATTGAATCAAATGCCTTAGAGAGATCTAAGCATGCAATAGCAACATATTGTTGAGCATCCAATGAATTTCGCCAGTTCTCTGTTGCCTGGATAAGGGTGAAAAACCTCTTCTAAATCCAAATTAGGTTGCAGAAAGCAGATTATGTTTTTTAATATGCTCGAACATTTTATTAAATATTAGTCATTTAAAAACTTTTCTGATCGGTGTGGTGATTGAAATAGGCGCATAATTAAGTGGGCACGTTACATCATTTTTTTGTAAAGCCGTTTCTTTTAAGCAATCTGGGAATGTTTTGGATTTAATGCATTCATTAAAATTGTAGTTAAGGGGAATGTTAATTAAGTGTGCGGTTTCCTTAAGTATCCATGTGGGAATATTTGACAGCCTACTGGATTTGCCGGATTTTAATTTGTTTAAAGCTTTGAGCATTTCATAACTAGTCGTAAATCTAAAGGTAAAATCGGGTGCATAAAGCTTTTCATTTTCAACACATTTTACATTATCCCCAGAATAATTGCCCAAATTTACGAATGATTTGTTTAAAATATTGAGATGCGATAAGGATCCTTCTGCAATTTGCAATAATCGTCTGTTACAGATATGATCTTATTGGGTACATGTTTATTGCGATTTTTCAGATTATGAATAAAATTCAATTTAGATTTTTGGGATAGCATTCCGTTATATTCATTTTTATGTAAACATTATAGGCTTTACGATTTGCTATGTTACAAATGTTCCTAGCTCTCTTATAGCGGTTAAAATTTACTTCACATTGGTTATTTAAGAAGTCTTTATACATGTATGCTTGATTTTTCGCGCGAATAAGTGTTTTACAATTGTCCGTAATCCTTAGAATTTTTTGGGTTATCTTTTGCTTTAGATTTATTACGATTTGATAAAATACGTTATTCAGGGTAATATAAGTTTACACCATGTTCAAGAGCTCTTAAGAGCTTACTCATCATTGCATTGGATTCGGTTGCTGTATAAACACATTGCCAGTTTTGATTTGAAAGTGCAGATTTTAGTTTACTTAAATAATTCATATTTCGAATACGGGTTGTAACCCATTTTTTATATATTTTCACTAGTCTTAGATACACTGATTGATACGATGCTTATTTCGTAAGTTTATAAAGAAATAAGTTTGAGCACGGTAAGCCTCAATGAGACAGCGGTTTAAGAAGGAAAATGAGAGAAATGACATTTTTCTATCTTGTGGTGCCTTCATAGTTTGGATATATTCAATAGTTCTTGAGTTATAAAATTTTGAGAACCATTAAGAATTTTAAACATTATATAGCCAATTTAAGAATAAGGAGAATCTCATCCAACTCTAATCATAATTTATGGGATTAGGGCTAAATAATCTTGAACAATATATTTGAAAAGCCTTCCCATACAATGTAATTTGAACTAAGGAAAATGAATAAACAAAAATTCTCTTCAAGAATTACATGTGTGAAAATTTTCTATTCTAAGGATAGTCTCGAACAGGTTGTCGTGGAAGATTGGGGTTCAACATAAATACAATTCTTTTGTAAATTTAGTTGCAAAAACATGAAGACGAAAATGAAATAAACTATACTTACAAATCGATGTTTGGTGTGAATATCTTGCGCCATTGTTAGTCTCTCACCATAGCCCTCCTTCACAAGCGCTTCAATGAGCTAAAACTATTAGACTAATGAAGAATTTTATAATAATTGCTAAAATTGCAAACTCCTAAACAACATTGTTATGCATTACACTAAGAGGTAAAACATTTTGATCAGTTCGATAAACTGAAGGTTCAAAGAGTAAACAAAATATATTTATAAAATTTTTTCTTAAAAAATTGAAAAAAATAATGAATTGCTGCAAAATTCAAAACATAGTCGTAGACCTATAGAAATCAATGCGCAAAATAATGTAGTCAAAATATAGAAAAATTTATATTCATTATATTTTGCAATATAATACTGGAAAGATTCCAAGCAACAGTTTTTACAAATTGTTTCATCTTTGTATGTAGACTGCATTAGCAAAGGCTCGATGATGCTGAAAATACAAAAAAGTTTTTGAAACGAGAATTATATGAAGTTAGGTCCCACCTTTATTCAAAGTGACTAGTTTGCATTCTTTCGTGTCTCACGAGTGTGAAAAATTAATACTAACAACAATTTACTTCCTCATCTCACGACTAGTTACTGCAATTTTGTTTGAACAAAACGGGTAGTGAATTTTAAAATCTTACTTTTGAAATTTGTCCTTTAACAATTTTGACTTTTTATTAATGTTATCATTTTTTAATGTCATTATGTCGTAAATTTAAATTATTACATTCACTTGATTTATGTCATGGAGTTACGGTTAGGGTTTAGGTTTTACGTATAGAAAACTTCAACCTGTGACTTAGTTTTAGGGCTTAGGTCTAAAAAATGATGAAAAATAGGGGATTGGTTAAGGTTCATGGCTTAGGTTTAGGAAACGTCAATTTGTTGGTTAAGTTTAGAGCAGTGGTTCTCAACCCTGGTCCACATGGACCTTAGGATGTCATGCTAGTTTACTGGGGGTACGAATACAAAAAAGCGAAATGATAGTCTACAATGACATTTGGTTGTACAAAACGGTTTTCACTACTGAAAAAGGAATTTCTACCGAAATGTGCACTATTTTAAAATACTAAAAGTAAAAAATTCACACAGTGTTCTGTTTTTCATTTTACAATGCCGTGAATTTAAAATATGTTATTTTCGATAGAATACTGTATTTTGGTTTTTTATTGTTTTTTTTTGTTTTTCCCATAGTATGCATCAGAAAACAATTATAAGTTAACTTTACAAGTTCAAATTAAAATAATACTAAGTTCAAATTATAAAATTAGAACTTATATTATTGTAATTGTTGAGTTACCGCTGAAAAAAACAATAAAAAACAATGTTTTTTAAAAGTGTTTTATTCATGATTTTTTCCTCCTATTTTAAACATGTTTTAAACACCTTAAAAACCCTGAAATTTACCACTAATAACTTCCCTACAATAAATTCTCACATTCGTTTGAACTGTTTGAACTATTTAGGATTTTTTTCGTTTTTATTGTCAACCTTTCTCCTTCACACATAGGCATAATAATTTACTATATCTTTAATATTAACAAATACTCTACTAGTTTCTTCGTGATTTGGGGGTCTTGTTAAAAATTAAGAGGAAAGGGGGGTCCATGGGTAAGAATGTTGAGAACCACTGGTTTAGAGCTTTGGTTAATATAATAATGAAAAATAGGTTAGGGCTTAGGAAACCCCAACATTGAAAAACGACGACATGAAAAAATTACGACATCTACAATTCCGAGGGTTAGGTTTTACAACCATATAAGATTTCATTCTTTAGCATATATACAGCTTATTACATTTGATTTCTATAAGGGAACTACGATTTTTCTTATTTCGGATAGAAATTAAAGATAAATTAATATGGAAAATATATGCACTAAATCTTCTGCCCTTTAATGTCAAGATGCTTTGTGTTACATCTTTATCTAATTGATTATGATACATAACATAAATAGATATAAACCTATGACCCCAATGCTAACAGTAGCTTAATTGAATTGATATTGATTGTAAAACTAATAATCTACACTGTAAATAATTGCAAACAACAAATACGTATTTTACATCACAGAACTATAGGTCCGAATTGTATTCCACATAACACTAGATATTAGATATTTTATCTAAAGATCTATATATATAGTTTAAAGTGCACGTGTTATTCAAAGTTTGATGAAAATCCATATTGTTAGTGCAAGTACAGCGACTGAAAAATATACAGCAAAGTTCTAGAAAAAACTGCTCGACCTTTGTGTTCTTTAGCTAAAATTGTAAAATGTGAAGGGGTGTTTATGAAATTTCAACTTGTGGGAATTGTGGGGCAAGAATTGTAACTACTATCAATAATTTAAAAAATCACAAACTTTAAAAAGTGGTTTACAGAATATGACATTGGTGAAGATAGTAAACTGTAAAAATTTAATATAATTGTATGTATATCATAGGGCCGTGCGAGTACTCGAAATTCGAGTCGAGTACGAGTCTGAAATTTCAACTCGACACTTCGAATACTCAAAACTAACTCGAAATTCGTTTGAATCGCATCTTTTTTTCTTCAATTTTTGCCTGTGATATCGAACAATCGACCGACATTTCTCTATTTAAAATTTGCAAGGCATCAGGCTAATAAGACAAAATCAATACATAATTCCAACACATGATTATACATGATATATTTCGAATAGTATGCGTAGAAATGAAGCTGAATTGTAAGTATGTTTTAACTAGGGCGACATTACAAAGGATGTCGTTGTTGAGAGAGTAACAATTGCTATCCTATCAATGAGGCAATAATGCAAAAGTTAGTGAACACCACAAATTACTATGAATGAATTGGACTTGTAAACTGCTTTGAGCCTGAATCAACCTCAATTTTGGATGCTTCACCGAAAATTGAAAACTATAGATTACATGATTTAATGAATAATCGGTGCAATCGGTTCATTAAATCTTATAGAATATCGATTGCTGAAAATAGCAAGTTCTCTCCTGCTTCATTGGAAAGGTTCTTTTCAATGCTAAAAAGCATGCTTAAAACAATAAAAATTCCAAAGATAATGTGCAGTCCTATAATGTTGCTTCTTACTACCTAGTTGATTGGGTTTAGCATAAAATACACGAATTTTACAAAGTAAAAAATTTTTAGGTCAATTTTTTAGATAAAAAAATAGGTTTCTAGGTCAAAATAGTAAAAATTTTTTGGTCAAAATTTCAAATGTTTTAGGTCAAAAAATGTCGCCCTAATTATAACGTAAAACTATAAGAAAGCTTTGATAAGGTTACATTTGAGGATGACGGTGAATATTAATTGTTTACTCAATGTTGAAAATATGAAGTGCAGTTGAACAATTGTTTCAGGCATGGATTGGAAATCAGCATTTTTTGATTTCTCAACGTACCGAACATGGTGACGAATGCAAAATTTTGAAACAAATATTTAAGGTGGTCAAATTGCGGCCAACAACAATGCTTTGGACTCACCTGGAGATAGAATACACAAAGGAATTTATGGAGTTGAAAAAAGTAAGGGGAAGTTGCAACTCGACTCGAACTCGACTCGAGCCTAAAAAACTCAACTAGCAAGGGCCTAGTATATTAATATATGTTAGAATATGTATAAATACCTCAATATCTATAAATGCTTTGTATTAAAATATATAACAGTTCTGTCAAAAAAAGCTGTGGGATTTGTGCGGCAAATTAATATCCCTGTGGCGTGGATTTGAAGAAATTTCTTGTAGCGTGGTGTGGTATAGTCTGGATTTTGGGTTCAAAAATGTCACTCCACGGCAAGCCTGTCACTTGAAGATATAATTATTGTTAACATAGAAATAAAACTCGGTAGTGTTCTTAGTGCAAGCTTCGAGTTTATACATTCAATTAATTGGAAAATTTACTTAGTTTATATATATTTTGTTCCTCATTCTTTTGCGGACCCGTAAATATATCTAGAGTTCCTTGGGGATCTCATGTCTAGAATCTTATATTTTCAAAAGTTAATTTTTACCTGCAGCCTTTGAGCATCTGATATCATGTCTAATTCAGGCATAACTTGGTAAAATGAAACTTCAATGCCAAATAAATCATATTGCAGAATGCTTTTATAATTCTCTGCAAAATCAATTGCTCCATCGAGTTTAAAGGTTCCTAAATAAATTTCAAAAAATAAACCTAAATTTTCACGCATATATACATACTAGGATTGTGTGTAACCATCTAGGACTATGAGATTACTGATCCAAGTCCCATGAGAATTGGATCAACGAATAAATCTCAGGTGGTACCACATTAAATGAAGGGAACAGAAAACTTAATGGGACTGGGTCTAATGAAGTTCTGCTACCGCAGATATACTCATTGGAAAAAAAAGTCAAATGATTCTCATTTTTGACAATAAAGGTCAACAGGCTAACATCATCAACTAACTTGTGCTAATTTCAATCAATGAATCGATACTAATAAATTCCTGAACAACAGAACTTTATATGTCAATTCGAAAAATTTATATTCAAGAAAATTTTTATCACGGTTTTGATGATCTTGTAATATTTCCTTCGAACACTGCAGATCTGTGAAGTATTTTGAAATTTGGGAAATTCTATTTATCGAAAATTAACGAGGATTTAAAATTTAAACCAAATATTTTCTAAAAGTTTTGTCTGCGATAATATCATTCAATGATTGATCGAGTTAAATAAACTTAATGGATTTGCGCGAGTCCAAATAGAATTGCATACAAAGTAATAACAGTAATATCACAGTTTGTAGATGTCTATAGCTGTCATCAAAATAAAAGTAGTTAAAAAATAGCATACGTGAAATTTCCAGAATAACAGATCAGTTTCAGAAGCAATTAATAGCATAAGCATGTAAGAGACGGAGAAGTATATTCGTTTTCTCAACCATGATACGCGGAAAGTAGTGCAAGAAACTATCTATTTTGACTAAACATGATGCACTATTCATTAAAAAGTGTATGTTTAAAACTTTCGCACTTAACCTTAAGCAGCCTGGAGTCCGCTTTAAAGGACAAAACGTTTTTCCACATTTACTAAGAATTTTCTCCAAGCCTATTTCCAAATTTGAAAATCTTGGGGCATGGGTTGGTCTATTCGAGATCATACATTAATGCAATGATGAAAATTTCTATTAAAGCTTATTGCTGTGGCAGAGATTGTTGAATAGATTAACAAGTTTTCTTAGAAATTTTCGAATTTTTGAAAAAGATTTAAATTCTTTCCATACTTAGTGTTAATGTATTTAGATTTTGTGCCCTGGAGGCAACAAAGGACATTGACTGTTTTTTGTTATGTGCAAAGATATTCCAAACCCATTGAGGCGTGCCGTGCGCAAAGTCAGCGGTCGCGGGAAGACTTTGCGCAAGGGCATGCGCACTGGCATAAGGCCAGCGCACGGATTTAGACAGAAAAATAAAGAAGAGACTTTTCTCTATCATGTGGTGCCATTAATAGTTTTTGAGCTATAAGCGTTTAAATTTTTTTATAGGATGATGAAAATTTTTTAAAAAACATCAACTGTTTAGGGTTAAAAAAATTTACATACATTTTTATTTATTGATATCAAGCTTACAGTGAAATAGTGAAATTATAATAGGCTTCAGGAAGGGAAAACATGAACCCATAATATATTAATAATTGATAAAAATGGAAATTGTTACTTTCTCCAAATCAATGATTTATATGTGAAGTCACAATTTTGATTAAGAGCAGTAGGGTAACGTGGAAAATTCTGAGCCTGGGGCCATGTAATAAAAATTTACATAAAAGATTTTTAAATGCAACATTAATTTCATCTTAGTTTAACATCACTTTATGTATGTATATTTTGCAATGTGAAATCAAGATATCTATGGCTATACAACATATACAATTTCATTTTCTATATTGCCACTTCAGTGGGTCATGTTTTTTAGGTACTATCAAATTTGAATCATTGTGATATTCAACTTTTTTTATAAAAG
This sequence comes from Hofstenia miamia, assembly GCA_900660155.1. Classification (NCBI taxonomy): domain Eukaryota; kingdom Metazoa; phylum Xenacoelomorpha; order Acoela; family Hofsteniidae; genus Hofstenia; species Hofstenia miamia. The sequence continues at coordinate 920,354 of CABFPE010000298.1, forward strand.
TGTTGTAGCTCTAGAATATGCTAGCAAAAAACGATCTTATATATATAACAATATACTTAATTCGATTTTTGTGCGTTTAGAGGCAAAAATGTATGGGCCTTGATTTCCAAAAAATTTAGCATGATGAAGCTCTGCCATGCCACTTTTCAAAATTACGCCAATAGATTAATGTATTGGATTGGCCACATTCATAATCCGATCATACAAATCACTTTAGTATAATGCTGAAGATGTTCATAGAATCAGCAAGCAATGAATTAGGAAAATCGTTGGCCAGCAGTATATGATGTCTATGAATTCAAGAATGCAGCATGCAAGCGTGATGTATGATTGCCAAAACAATACCTGCCAATATTTCAAAAAAATATTTTTATGGAAAAATGTGTAAATAATTTTGTCACACTAAGATATATTTGCAAATGCACAATTTGCGGATTACCAGAATTTACTCCCAATAATTTCTGATCTAATTAAAGCTGCCATTACTAAGAAATGCATAAAATTTCCCTCAGAAATTTTTTCTTTCAAATTAGCAACATGTAGAAACAAATAATATATTTTTGATAAAATATTATTGCGATACAATCAGAGGCGGATCTAAAAATTTTTGATGGGGGAATTGAAGATCTTAACCTCAATTGTTGCCTAATATTTTTCATTCAAGGCATGATTAAATTTTGATTCGTAATACATTTTTCAATATTTAAGTTGTCATCAAGACCCCTAGTCTGAGTTTCTTCGAATTCACTTAGAAATACGTCAATTTGTCTAATGTATCAAATTTATATTAATATGTAGATGTAGATACACCTATTTCTGGCCCAGTGTTAAAATTAAATGTGCTAATATTATGCATTATTAATCAAACAGAATATTGAATCGAGATATTGCAGACACATTCAAGTTTAGCAAGTAAAACATAATATCGAATATTAAATCAAAATGGTCCCATTCTCAGTTGAAATTCAAAAGTTGGTCTCAGTATCGTACTTATCCTGTCTTATGTTGTGTTAGTTATCCTTTACCACTATCAGTCGCATGGATCCGTTATCGGGATCAGCAATGCGGCAATTTTCCTCCGGACTCTATTGACTATGCCACCATAATTGTTTTGTGAAATCTGGAGAGAAAAAGACATTTATACATTTACTAACAAATTTGCTGAATTTTGAACCTCGGGATTATTAAAAAATCAGAAATTTAAGAATTTAATGATATTAGCTGATTATTAAAGTAAGAATAAAGTTGCATTATTGTAGGATTAGGAACGAAGCTTCTACCTTGTAAGACAAAACATTAAAACGAGGGGGATGGTGAACCCCTAATAATACTACGATTATATTTAAATTGGGTACTTGTTTTCTAAAATAAGCAATTAATGCAAAATACTGTTTAAAAATTCAGAAATTTTTAAAAATTTGTTAGAAAAACGTTAAAATTTAAACATTTATGAAAATCAATAATATTGTGAATACATTTTGTACATCATTTGAAATATGTGATATAGTTAATTTGATTAATGTTTAAGAAAAAACTTTGCAGGTGGGGAGAGAATTCAAAAGCCCAATTTGCCTAAATCCCCAGTTTTAAGAACCTGAAATAGAAAAATTTTAAGTCTTTCTAAAACATGTTGAGCTTTTCATTGAAGAAAATTGCTATGCTTGTTCTTGTTCATCTTAATACACTTCTCAAGAAATGTCAATGAATCACAAAAATAATTGCAAAAAATAATCTACGCTATGGTGTTTGGATGATGGCTGATTGCTGTTGAGGTGTAGCAGGATTGAATTTTGATGTCTCTACAGAACATCTAACAAATTCCTGGGTGTAGAGAACATCTGTATAGCTTATAACTATGTTTTTTCTGGGATTTTAGTTTATATTCGGTTATTTTTACAAAGAAGTGAGGATGTTCTTACATTTCTCCTAAGGTAACTATGATCTGGATTTTTTAAGTAGAGATCTGTGATTTTTTTTTAGAAAAGTAAGGAGACAAGCTCCCCCTCTCTAGTCCCCCGTGGACACATCCTTGAACAACAATGTGTCTAAATTAATATTTATGTATAGTGTGAAAGCAGTTAACAGCTTTTATAATATATTGAATACCAAAGTTTAGTGGATGTTAGATGAAATGCAAAATATTGAATAGCCACTATTTTTGACATATTCTTAGAAATGAGTGATTATTTGAAGAAAAATTGGAATGGTTTGGTACATTTCAGGGAAAAATGCAAACATTTTGCAAAAATTGACAAATCTTTGGATCGATTTGCAACTGAAATGTATAAAAAATGTGGGACTAAATTAGAATTTTCCAACATTTTTACTAAGGTTGCACATACTAAACTAATAGCTACGCTCCATTTTGCTTCCTCATGGGAGGGACTGCAGTCCCATAGTCCCCCCTTAAATCCGCCAATGGATACAATATTATATACGATATACCCCTATATATGTAAGCTACGAGAAAAAGATTTTCCACAAAATGATTTTGTGGATGCAAATTAAAATATATTCTACATTTTTTCACTCAAATCATGTAGTAAAGGTCCAATTAAATTTAAGCCAAGACTATATAAATGCAACATTACATTAGCAGCAGTTGTACAAATTCGAAATCACAAAGTGTTGTTACAAACAGCGTAGTATAAAGAAAATGCGGAGTTTTGAATATATAAATCTTTGTTAGCCAATAATATTTCGCAAAGGGCCCCACGAAAAGCAATTATTTTCGCGGAGATTTCATCACGCGTCGAGTTAGTACGAAGAAATTTTTAACAAAATTCATTTTATTAGCGGGCCCAGCATCGACTGGCGCTTGTTCTTTATTGATTGGCTACTAAGTGATTGCGTAGCAAATCTAAAAAACATAATAAATCTAGCTCCGTCGTTTCTAGATAGATATTGTGCTTATTGAGATGCCGTAGCAGTTTTTAATTAATATGCAACTTTATACATTAAACGTAATATTTAAGTTCAATCACTGGAAATTTTTATTCTCTTCAAATGTTAACAGTCTTAGATATCTTTTTATAAGAATCTCTAGTGGGGCCGGGCCCCTAAAGCCGCGACGCCACTGATTAAGAGTCATATGGGAGAAGAGGATTAATCACGCTGTTACCTAGGGAAAATGGAAAGGCATGGAAATTTCAACGTAGCATATACTGGGTATACATGCACATAAAGAAATGAATATTTATTTATGTGCAATATAAGAAATCTCATTTGACAAAATAATGGGAATAAATGGCTGGATAATGGTAAATCACCATAGGGCAGAACCTTGATTCCCACCCCACCCCGCAAATTTTTTCATGAGTATATATATACATATATATATATATATATATATATACAAAAACAATGAGCGACAATCTTTAGTATAGATATCTATACTAAAGATTTTTGCTTATTGTTTTTGGCCAAATCTACGAAATACTCAGACGAGAAGCAAGTATGTTGTCACAGTTGAAGTGGATGTTTTTGCAAACATAGAAAGATAAAAACCGTCTTGTAATGGCTCTTAGAGAAATAGTACTTGCTCCACAAATATCCACGAATCTCATGAGGTGAGAGTGAGAGCGCTTCTTCACCCCACACACTACACCCCATGAGGGCATTCACCTCACTGGATAAGTCTGTTAATCAGCATAGGCAGTACAGTTAAAATAGCAAGAGTGCATTTTCTCAAAAAATGGTTTCAGTTTTTTCAAAATAGTCTTTATGTATTATACATAAAAAAGTGAACATAAACTTAATTTCATTTTAATAAATAAATTTACAAAAAATATCTTACTATCGAGATGAGACATAATGATCTTGGATCCATTGCCGCCAATCGTTTCAGTTACAATCCTCAAGATGTCATTGGGAGAATCAGGATGCCTTCCTGGGTGGAATATAAGTGGTGCACCTGTTTGTGCATGAGCTAAGGCAGATGCTATCGTTGATTTCCGTTCAAATTCTAAAATTAAAAAACTGAGGCTACTATGGGACACTTGGCGCGCTCGTAGCATTTGCGCCATCACATTGCCAATGATGTAATTGTGGACATCATGGAAAGATGGTAGCACAAGAATGTAACACTTATCTCATTAACAAACAAATCTTGCAATACCAGACATTTTACGTCAGTTTTGCCAATGGGAGATAGTCATAGCGCACAATTACATTACATGATACATAGTTCCGCGCAATCTTTGCTAGATTTGAGCAAGTAATATACAAACAAATACCATCATTGTCTACATTTTAATAATTTTTGATATTTCATTGGGAAAATAAATATTTGCAAGAAAATAGCCCACCTAAAATCTCTTTATTTGACAATTTCGACTTTAAATTAGAAACATTAAAGTAGACTATTGCATAACCAGTTCCGTTGCCGTTCCTGGTAATCCCACGAGACCTGAACTAAATAATCGGGACCACAACCATAGTTACATACAAAATCAATATATTTCCTTTCAAATTCTAAAAATACTTATAAAAACAAAAAATAGTATAAATTACAATTGTAACCTTAACTTTTATCAAACATCTAATGGGGTTACTGAAGAAGTCAACAGATTAACGCAGTGGGTGAAACCACGATCCGGGCCGGACCATACTCCTAGATGTGTACCAGGCCGGTTTGATCATGAGAAACCTCTGGCGACCCCCGGCACGCAGGGTGCTGATCCGTGTTGAGTCTGATCAGTAGAGTGAAGCCGAAGGTCGAACTTCAGTTGAGAGGGTTGTGCCTCTCTCGCTTTGGTCAACCAGGGCTACTAACGGTGGTAACTAAGAGAGCGCCTGCTGGCTGCTACAAAGATCCGAAATTATATTGGAGTACGCGGGCGTATTTACTGAATGCAAAGCATCCAGTGAATAAAAGTCCCCAGTTAAAAGGCATGTTGGATCATAAATACCTGTGACACAGCAAAACTGCCTCGCAGGAAGGCACAGCAAACGCTGGTCTTGAACTATCTCATAGGCCAGAGACAGAGAGTTTCCTCTCTGTATGACTGCGTTATGAGACGCACCCCTAACTGGTGTCAGTAGCAGTCTTGCTATTAGTGTTTCCATTGTGTCGCCGTCTGTCTGAAAAGCACTATAGAACAGACAGGCTTTTCGCCCGTTACCGCCCCAACTGTACAAAGTACACATGGTGGCACCTTCTGTACCTTGGTTTTAACGTCTGCTATAGGTCCGGGACTCCGCACACCAACGCGAGTTAGCATTACCCAGGAACCACCGCAAAGAGATACTCTTTGGGACGTTTTAGGCATAGCCCATATGGCTCCCCAAACATCTAATACGTTTTTTTGCACTCTTATGATAAAAAACTTTAGAATGGATAATATTGCAAATGGACGTCTAGAGACTGGGAGTCTTCAGAACATTTCTAGGCTTGCAAATTAATCACAAAAGCAAAATGTCTGCAGTCAGCCTACTGATATTACACAGTTTCTATATTAATATCCTTGGTAACGACATTGAGAAATCAAAAACGGAATCCTTAACAATTAGCAATATAAATTTACTGAAAAAACATCATGGTGTATTAAAAACGTACCTGTCATAGGATATGAGATACCAACTTCGCCGATGTGTCCACAGATAATACCATTTTTACCTTCTGTCAGTTCACCCAAAATTTCATCATGAATAGTTTCAGCAGAAAGTGCTTTTTGACTATTGGTTAAGCTTGGGTCAACGTAGTATCCTAAAACGATTACAAAATTTAGAAATATTAACTTTCTTGTAAAGGTTATGTGCATTAAGGTTAAGCAAGCAATGTCAGGAAATGCTAACTGAAGAACATTTCAAACATATTAGAAATCTGCAGTGTAGCACAAGAGGGTCAACATTTTGGTGGCGAAATCCCTCTAAGGGTCAAAGATCTGAACCCATCAAAAGAATCATTTAAAAGTTATTGCTTTTAAATTGAACGTTTTTCAGGCAGTTTTTGGTTAGAAATCGTATATTTTGTGAAGTAAGATTTCCAATATCCAGCAAAGCATAATACCATATATATTCAATTAGAATTACTCACATTGTAAAAACGTTTAGCTGTGGGATTCTACCAGGCTTGCCGGTTGTTGTGTTGTGTGGCAATTTTAACTTTGTTGTGTACACAACGCAACATGTTGTGTGGAACATAAAAACCCAGCGTCCGAAAATTTAGTATTTTTCCATTGATAGAAGAAATCTGGTCATAATATTATGTTTTTTATTTTCCAATTTATTAACAAATTAATAAGCGCATTATTTCAAAGTATGCAACGTAACTAAAGAAGTGAAATCCCATTATTTAGTTATATGAATGCAAACTTATAACACCTTTAAGCAAAATAGCTTATTTAAAATACATTTTATGAATTTATTTCAAGATTATTTTCACCAAAGTTAAGAATTTTAGCATCAAGTTCAAACTGGCCATAAACATTTTACAAATATGTAAGCGTTGCATTGCTCGTTTGCTTTAGCTATTGTATAGCTAAAAAAGTTTAAAATATTTTCACTAGAACAGTTTCTGTAAACATTGCGGCTTGTCAACTTTTGCACAGTGTTATTAGTATTTTTCAGTTGAAAGGAAAATGAAGTTTTGCTTGAGTGGAAGATAATGATATTGGATTTTAACTTGTAGTAATCCTTTTTACTTAATTCTTTTTATAGATCATACTTTTCTAAGCAAGATTGGCGTATATACAAAATTATATATACAAAAAATATAGCAATTCAACGGCCTCGAGTGTTTCTGTTGAAATCTGTAAATTTTTTACAGAAAAGTTTATGATTCAACCTAGCCAAACGAACTTTGACAACCTGACGGGCGGACATTCCACTATATCCCCCTTGCCAAAACCACATTATAATTGGGTTGGAAAGATACACTTTGATAGCACAGGTTCCAGTCCCGTTCGTCTCTTTCGGGTTACGTATACAATTACATGTGTTAAAATGAATCATTAGTAATCAAATTGAATAATGAATTGAGATATTACAGAAATAACTTAGCTTACAAAAATATATAATAAAATTGCAAATATTAGACAAAATAAAAGCAAATATTAATTAAAATTGATCCCGTTCAGTGTTTTGTTTTTTGGTCCCGGACTCGCAGAACTCTAATTGAATAAGTATAATTTGTTACATAATAGATTTTGTGTTAGAAGAATGGTTAAAAACTTGGAATCCTGATTTTATTTTTTAGTAAATATCTTAAAAGAAAATTTATGACTGTTGTGTTGTGCCTATTGTGTGACACAACAGTCTTGTTGTTGTAGTGTTTAGGTTATTGTGTGAAAAAACTCACACAACGGCAAGCCTGGATTTTACCCGGGATTCTTAATGAGTTTTATATGTTCCTTGATAGAAATCTGGCGGGTTATAATTTTTCACAGGGAGGCCTCTGACCACACCGTAGATGCATTATTTGAAATTTTTAATCACTAGTGTAAACCTTAATTACATCGAATTGCAATTATACCCAAGTAACATCAATTATTGGGCCAATTCTGGTTCATTACTGGTACCAATATTGGCATTTGGCCACTGGGCCAACATTGGCCCATTAGTATTTGAAAATAATGTGTATACAAAATTGATAAATATTTGTTTTTTGACTTCTTTTTTATATTAAATTATATTATAGATTTATTTCTTTTTAGGCCATTAGAAAATTTCCACCAGAAATTTTGACACAAATTTGAAATAATTTCAAATACAAGCAAGTTCATATTTTCAAGATCCCAGCCATAGGTTTTTATGGGAGCAGAATTCTATGGATTCCAGTCACATCTAGTTCCATTAGATTTGGTTACAGTAGTTTTCCATTGCCAGTACCACTAAATATGGTGGTGCATTTTGAACCCAAAAATAACATCTTTTTGCACAAAATTAGCAAAATTAATAAAAAATTCTGAAATTCATGGTTCCAGTTTGTTCATTTGTCATCACAATTCCATGTTGGTCTTGGTCTCACTAAATTTTTTAGTCTCAGATGAAAGTACGTGAAACTGGGATCAGTAATTCCCTAAGGACTATATGGTGCTGCAGAACTCAAATATTTTGGTACCAATATTATATTAATAATGCTAAAAGCAAATGAACATAAAAAATGTTAATAGATGTATAAATAAGGTCGAAAAGTTAAATAGGCGTAAATTTTGCATGCTCATCATTGGCAGTTACTGATGGCCCATTATTGGCCCAAATGCCAATGCCAATATTGGCACCAAAAATGGAACAATTATACCCCAACAATGTGATGCTACTTGGGACTCGATTTGCGCCATATTAATGATTAAAAATCTTATGCTTCCTTATAATTGCTTTGTCAGCAATTGGATTTTCATAACGAAATTGAGGTAAGCCTGAGGTAGACTTGAACCTAAAATATAGGCCAATTTATAACTATGAATAAATTTTAGTATTAGTCTACATTGGCAACTATCAAACCAAAATAGAAGCATACGCATGGAATAACTACTGAGTGGGAACAGATGATCATCTACTAATAAATTTAAGTTGTATATGAAGAGAATTATTATGAATCAATTACACTACAACATATATTCTGATGTACTCTGCTAAGCCAGTTGGAATACTTCGGGAGCATGCGGGAATGTCCCCTTTCAGGTTTCAAACACAGATTTTTTTGGGTTAAAAATATATTATGCAAAAATGAAAAAAAAGTTATGAACTAACATTGTAAAATGCAATTTAAAAGCCTATTTTTGTAATATTTTCAGTTTATGGAGGCATCTGCCACGTAATTGATCGCTCAACTTGATCAAAACTGAGAAAATTACCTGTTCCTGCTGAAATATGCACTCCTGAGTCAAGTGAAATTTGTTTTATATGTTCCAAATTTCTGCTTAACCCAGTAACACTGCACTCAACGATACTAGAACCACCGCTTTGTTTGTAAAAATTCATTTCCTCTGTGGAAACATCGACTTCGTCAACAACTAAGTTTTTTGGCAATGCATATCTAAATGCTTTATCAATAGACATGGTTAAATTCGTTAAATTCTAAAAATAAATTATGGATACGGCATTTTTATTAATTATATGACACATGAATTATATATATATATATTATATATATATATATATATTTTTACATATATCCATAATAAATATAAATATATAAATATATGTGTATATATATATATATACCTATTATATATATTAATAGGCATATATGGATGTATATATATACATATGTTGATGCATAAATATATAT